>JAUTBV010107377.1:0-14805 GCA_032361325.1 Lepetodrilus fucensis
GAGAGAGAGAGAGAGAGAGAGAGAGAGAGAGAGAGAGAGAGAGAGAGAGAGAGAGAGAGATAACATAAAAAGAAACATATCTGTAGACACAACCATAGACAGAAGTATACACTTAATATCATCAGTTGTTTATATTAATTAGCATAAATTTGACAGATGCCGTTATAATTGTCTTATCATTGACACCTGTGATATCTATCTATGGCCAAGTCTGTTGACTGGAATTTATCAATAGTAATTACCCGTTATTACCTCACTCGTTCAATGCATGATGCAATCGTGATTTCTCAATTGTTGCTAGAGTGCTCATGCAGATTACAGCGATTGCTACAACTAACTAATCACTTCTACACTCCTACATAGAACTGGAGTGCCAGCTCTGAGATCCGGATGCACCATCGGATCGTGAAGAGGGAGACTTGGTAGGTCAACAAGATTCCCCCACGAATACTCATTAAGAAGGTGACAGAAAATAAAAACACCATTTCACATGCTGTAGATATTTGCAATATGCGCATAGAACTTAATACGATACATTTTCAAATTTTAAATTTGTCTGAAAAATAAAATAATGATTGCTCTTTTCCTCCCTCTAGAATAACAATGTAAAGAAAGTAACATTTCGTAAAATGTCTGAATTAGTATGCACAATTAAATAGTGATTGTTCTTTTTCTAGAATAACGATGGCATGAAAATAAGGTTTCGTATTATTCCCCTTAATTTCAATTGAATATTATCAGGATACTGCGACACAGGGTGTTTTTATATATAATAATCCCATGGTGACTAGAAAATTACAAACTACTACCAGTACTGATGCAATGCCACGGAGACGTAATATATTGAACATTGCATGTACTGATTTAATTATATTGACACGAAGCCGTCTTCAGATGCAATCAAAGTAAATATTATAGATAGTACCAAAACGTCTCGGAATATCTTCATAAGAAGTCTATATGCCGTACGGTTAAGGTCTTTGATTAGCAAAGTAGAAGCCCCAGTCGATTGACTCACAACAGTGATATCCTGACCCGTTTGGAAATTAAACGTATCCATCAAAACGGAATCTCTTGGTAAGGTCCTAGCACGTCTTCTAGACGGTATGGAACAACCAGACAGATTGGAGCAACTAGACTGTATGGGGTAACCGTAATGACTTCTGTGATTCATGGAGAAAATGAACTATTGTTCCTTCAAAATATGATGAAGTCTACTCCAGTGTCAAGTAATGAGCTGCTATCTTTAGCAAAGATGCATAGTTGTAAACATTACCTGATTGGCAAATATGTGTACCAAAAAGTCTAATAATCGTAATAATTGGAATGGGACGGGTTATTGTAATTCGTTCAATGACCAGATTGTCATATATAGTTGTATATGGCTTACTATATACTAGTAGTTAAATTGCAGCTGATTATATTATGAATATGCTCGGCTACTAGGAAACAGATAAGCACTTCTAATTTTAAATTACGGAATATTATTCTAACCAAAGCTACATATTGAACCTATTTCATGTTATGCTTATATTTGTTGTATATTTATGTATGCATATATTGTTGCTACTTCTCTGTATCATGCTACATGATTTATGAGAAATACTGTTCTCTTCTGTTCTGTTCTGCTTTTACTATGAGTTGTCGTTACCGCCCTCCAACTTTACTTCCTACTCTCACCACCGGAATCTATGGTAATCCTTATACGAGTATTCTAAGACGTAGATACGACGCAATGTCGTGTTAGAACAAACTATAGGAACTACACACAGTAACGTCTATCATGATCGTAGCCACGCCCATACACTGATAGAAGGTTATGTTAAATGAGATGCAGTTCTCAGATCACACGAGTTATTGCAGAGACGCTATCATCTAATAAGTGTTAATCACGCCATCGATGTTTTTCGATGTATTGTCATGTTTTAATTGTTTCCTCAAGTATCAACAACCGTATTTGTAAGCCAACTATGGGCATACCGTAGTTCCAATATTAAGTTTCGATCTGGGTATTCACATTAAGCAGCTATTTAAGATGGACGTTTATTAGATAAATCAATTTGATAATAGAGGAACTACGTTATACGGTATGAGGGATCAATTCTAGTTTTGGGTACAATTGTACTCTCGTTAGTACGCATTTACAATGTTAAGCATATACAAGTACATGTTCATGTTCCTATAACGTTCATGTATATATAGATAGCTTTACCATAATAGTCAGAGCTCCAGATTATGTTCGAGCTCAAATAACAATTTTATCCTACAGTGCTAAAATAAACGACATGCTTTTTTTGTTTTTTTTTTTTGCTTCTTGGGGCAAATATCTATTGACATTCCATTATATGAGGCGTATTCAGCTCAAGTTTCAATATACAGTAAAAAACAACTACATTACTATTATTTAAATTACTTCGTTTTCCCATGATGTAAGCTAGCGTAATTGATCAAGACCAACGCCCTTATTACGTGTTAGACCAATTTCGCATGCGAAGCTCTACTTAATTATAACAGATGACATATCGCATGCGTTTCGTTATAATTGAAACGAAGCTCAACAATGTGAAACACGAATTCTATCGCATTATCGTTATGTCCACGTTGAAGTATAACCGGCTGAATGATGTACATATCCCGTCGGTGACGGGGTCTGTAAATCGTTCACCCGGTTATAACCCCATGTGGCTTTCGGAGCTATACACTGTACTTCCAAAACTTAAATTTCGTGTGTATGCCCTTCATATACATTTCTTAAAACATTGGTAAACGGTTTTCTTCAAACCTATCACATGTTGGTGTTTTGCGCACAAGCATATATGATTGATAAATGTACAGATCGAATACCTGTGGACCTATTCTAGAAACGTTCTTACGAATTTCATAGTGATACTATAAGAATTGCTAATATTGTAGTATGTTCGTAAGAACGTTTCAAGAAACTGCCCCCTGATCATGATCATGATTCAACGAATGTATATTTGTTTTACTTTTGAAAAAGTGCTATGGACAATTTATTTGAAAGTCAGTCACATGCAGTGACACACTACATTGGTATAAGGGATTACACGTTTACAGTATGAGCTTTCAAAGAATGGTATTGTTTAATTCCAGCAGTAATAACCGGCTACACCAACAACAAATTAGAAAATCTACTCTTGTGATATTTAAGTCGTTCACTTCGGGCTGGTAATATTGTTATCCGTTCACGATCACATACCGTGTAAATGTGAACATTTATTTGCATAGGTTTTGTTCTACTTGGCTCGAATGACAGTTTTACACATTGATACCTATGAAGCCCTACGTATACATACCTACATGTCATGACTGTTTGCCAATGATTGACGGTACATGCACTCACTGACTATACGATCAATCGCTTGCCTCATGTAGAAACAGGCTCGTACATTTAATTCCAGACTCAAATACGATTATCCAGAATGAATGGTATTATGCCTCATCATAATTGACTGTGCCACTTTAACAGTGGACATGCTCAATGCAGCAATACAGACCATCTTTATGTAACTTAATTGACTTTAGAAAATTGTGTTAAGCCCTCTCACAAATCCCACCTACACTTTAAATCTCATATCGACTTATTTCTAACTTAAAGTTTATAAATGCGTCCATGCTAAACAAAAAAACGAGAATAATTTCACAGCAAATTTAAGGGGAAATACGTATTATTCCCTAATCTTTGCTAACGGAAGACTTTCTTTATGTAAATGACCATGCACAAGTACACGGCGAGGAAGTGGGGCTCTTTCAGACTCCGGAACTGCAGATAAAGGAGAACGGTCGAGGAAATGAAGCTGGGAAAATACTTCGGAAGAAGAAGCTATACAATCTATTTCTGTTGAATTTGCAAGTCAAATTTTTCATCTAGAAATGACGATATCATAATATATACGGAAGAGAACAAACAGGTAACGTATATCACGCATGATACATTCCGCAGTGCACTGGATCAAACAAGTTTTACCCCCGGTTCACGACATCCGGAAACTATGATGTGTAACTAGGTCAGAATACACTGTAGCTTTGGAGTTTGTTTTGTACATGGCGTTTTATAAACTTCTGAGGAAGGAATTAGATTTGCCGTACTCTGATCGCCAATATCGATTACAGATTAGGGTAATTTAATAGCTGCAATGTACTTTATGGAATTGTCTATAACGGTACCACTCGTGTTGATTTTCATCAGGGTAGTATAGTATCATATGCATTGGCATTTACTAAATTTAAACGAATGTGTTATTTTCCGAAGAAAAGCCTTGGAAGCTTTGGAAGCCTTTGTATGTGTAGTATCAACGATTCATAGTGTACACTACTGGGTATCGTTTGTCTATGCTTTCATATCCTATGATACCATTGCCGTCTCGTAAATGCCAGATCGTATGCGAGATCGCTACGAGAGTGTTATAGTGGCGTAATAGACGCAGTTTCAAGAAATAATACCGAGATTACCTTGCATGAGGCTCTCATATCCACACATAGACTACAGCGCTTAGTAGATCCTTCTATCTCGCTGATAACTACACGAGCTCTATAAGGTGTCTTAGTGGAAACGAGAGCTGCATGAAAGACATGCACAATCACCATGTAATTGCACAGATGGTTTTACTAGATGTCCACGTATTCTCCTCGACTGATGCTAGTGGACGTCTCATGATGAGCTGTACATCACTGCGGACGTCGAGTGCACTGTACTAGTGACATGTAGCTATGACCCTCTGTCTGATCTGAACTGATCATGTCCTAGCAGTGCCGTCTTGCTATAGATACCACTGTCGTTTTCGCTCTCACGGGAATCTGATAAAAGCGTCGTGATATGCTCTCCGTAATGCCTTCAATAGCCTTTGAAATTGCATGCTATATAGGAAGCAATACTCTCTTTGACTGACCACTACAAAGCTGGAGAAGGTTCCTCAGTGTGTTGTACTTCCTTGTCTGATTTGTAGATCTTGATCACAGGGTTGTAGCCTATTTGTAGGATATGTTAGGTAACTATTAGCACATTCATATTATATTTAGATCTAATATGTGCATCTAGTGCCTCACAAGCCAATATTGGTTGGATAGGTGCTGTTTGAATATGTATATATGCCGTTTTAACTTTTAACATGAATGTATACTTGTGTGACATTGTAAGAAAATACGTATCTGCTTTCTTTCTCTCTTTCTCTCTCTCTCTGTCTCTCACACACACACACATACGCACACACACAGACACACACACACACACACACACACACACGCACGCTTTCATAGTAGATATACAATCGTTAGAGTTAGAAACTATTAAAATGGGACCTCGTATGCGCGATCCCTGCAAGTAGATTTCAACTGATCTGAATACGATAGCGAAGATCATTATTCATTAACATTGTATTGGGCCTAATCATGTTCAGCAGATTATATGGCGAACTAATTGTAGATATTTCACGAGCCTTGTATTTCCTGATGGTTGTGGACTAGCTGCACGGAGTCTTGATACAAGTGACGATGATGGCATATACTATGAGAACAACATTTACCTTGTGGGTGGAAAGTTAGTTTGGAATCAATTGGAAATGTGGCCTGTCTTCAATGATGTACTTGGACATGTTCACCTTTTAATTAGAGCGACTTCGACGTTAGTGGTGATGTGGAATACTCAAGGAGAAATAGCAGCTAGGCAATTACGACTTTACATGATTGTCAACAGCTACATGTCTTCGGAAGGGGACACATACTGTCGTTAAATGTTGATCATGATGAAGCATGAAAATATTACTTCCGGTTGGCTTCAATAACCATATCTAGAGGCGAGTTAAGGGAGATAACTGCTCTGACGGCTCTGTCAGTTTACTGCATAGCACGCGCAGCAGAATGCTCAATTCTAATATGGTTATATATTAAATAATTGTAGGACTAACAATGATGGATCTGTGATATATAAACATTGATAAGAAAATGCAGCATTTAAACACACGATCACATATATAATCAACAGTAGTTTCTCGATTTTTACAAAACTTTAAAGGTCTCCAACAATTGTACTTAACTTTTGCGGATATTACATATCAACTCCCTGCAGACATGGAATTCCAGTCAATCACCGACCCTGAACACCAATAACCACGCTCAACACGTGCACATCCGGTAAGTGGTCCCCTGGGTCGCTGTCGCTCCTATAGGTCACGTGCATTAGTGTAGAGATGTGCAAATAGGAAAAGAAAACATTGCGACAGAACATTAAGATAGTTGATATTGGCTGGCTGCCCTCAGGATAGGAACATATTTCAACTGTCAAGTCTGAGTAAATATTAATAACGTACACCATTGTCTGACTGCGGCGGAATGGTCGCTGCTACATGAGTCAAATATTAAAGATTAGAGCCGTAAATTATGGTATGTTGTGTGTTTAAGAAGTTAGTGTAATAGTATTTCATTCTCTGTCTTTGTATGACTAAATAATGGGGTTTAGAGCCGCTACATAATGTGCGTATTTATATTGCGCTATATTCATGCTCGAAAGCTAGCTCATGGCGCTTTCAGGATTATTTCACCTATATCACGGGTTATTAGTATTGCGAATTTATTTAACACCTTATTTCCAATCAACTAAAACAATGAATCGTGACAGGATACTGGCCAATCTACCTTAAATTGTGCACGTACAAACTGCATACCACATACGTAGCATTGTCTTTACTTTGAGCAGTATCATTTATATCCTGATTTTATCAACTTCCACATATTCTTTTTCATACTCATCGTCTTCTCTACATTCAAACAAGAAACTAAAGATGAAAACAATTAATCTTTAATAGTCATTAAACACTATGTTGTCAAGTCACTGAAAAAAGTTGGAATTCATGCTCATGGCTTTGTTCCGTAGAATCAATAATCTAAATCAATAGCTTTTATAGGAAGCTGCTTTCGGTTGGAGTATGGAGACCATGAGAGGGCGGGGTAGGCTTTAACCCCGCGTTGGGCGCCAATGTTGCCGTGCGCTTCAGTGGAAGGCTGACGCCAACAGGCGGTCGAAGTCAAGGAGTGCCACACCTCTGTGATGCTCAGAGAGTCGAGTCTGCTCTACAGCAGCATTGATTTCTAACTTCTTCCTTCTGATTGGACGCACGTGTTCCCATGTCGCATGTCAGGATAAGAAAATATCACTGTGCACCTGTCCTCAAAACAAAGGCCTAACAAGATTCTATCCGTGAAGAGCTGATCTTCAGGTAAGAGAGCTAATTCCGTAATATATTTTTTTTATTTTCTTTAAAAACAAATGTTTCATATGTCCTTTTCTGAAAGATTTGTAGCTGTGAAAAATACCTTGACCTAAATACAACACTCGTACATTCCTCTTATTTATACTATTATAATTAGTAATGTTACTCTAGACTACAGCAATAAACTTCCTATGCATTTGTACTGATACTTCAGCAGTACTATAGTGTCGGAGACGTACACAATTCTGTCAGTTTTAATGGAAACTTTCCTGAAAACATATAAAAACATATAAAAACAAGAAACACACACACACACACACACACACACACACACACACACACACATTCTGTCCTGTTATGATATTTAAATTTTAGGAAACAAATCACCATCGCTGCAAAATTAACTGAAACAGTGTCATAGATACAGACACTGTATATCAGTTTCCTCATTCATAAAAAGGCACCTAGAAATATTATTACATGTGAAATTCGTACTCTCGGGAGGGACATGGATATGCTTGTACTCCCGGTACGTCATGTCGTACGTGCTTGCGTTTCCTACCTACTTCCAGGAACTTGTAGATCGCAAACTGACAATCCATTATGTGATGATGAACGACCCCTTCTTATAAGTACGTCATTACTATATATACACGATAGCTCAGAGGGGACATCTGTCAACTGACTGACTTTTCTCTGTCTGTATACGATAGAGCAAGTAATCCATAGTAATAGAGCAATAATGCGATGCGATGTTATTTTGCGATATTGCATATCGTTCTATCGCATCGCGTTATCGTGATATTGCAAAGCGTTATCGCTAGATTGCTCGTTATTGCTGTATTACATCCTGATGAAGCGGAAAGAGCGATGTTCCTGATCTTGGACATCATGAACAACTATTTACGTGCGCTAGGGAAGGATTTCCTGAAACTGTTACTGACAGTCGCACTACGTTACCAAATTAATTCCGTGGTGATGACGCAACGCGACTCCGTGGCTATGAAATTTGTCATGATTATTGTCTCATGGGTTAAAGTAACGATAACTAGTGATCATTTACAGAGAACATTCCCTCAGCAATACTAGAGCTATTAACCCTATCCATTGCCGTATACTAGTATTTGTCATGCGGAGATTAAAACTAAGTCTATTATAAACCCAAGTGGATCTGTCTATTAGCTAAAAGGACATAGTACCAAGATATAATAGCAACCGGTTCATTTGTAGTAATTACACAATGGTACAACCACAATACGTCTTTTTTTATTATTTTTTTATTGGGGTTTAAAGTCGCTTTCTAGAATCTTTCACTAATATCACGACTTGTCAGTTTAGGGCAGGAGGAAACCCGCAACTTCCGTAGCGCTGAATGTTGCAGTAAACCTGCGAGCACCGGCTGATACTGACAAGACCAAGGATGATAACGCAATACGACTAGACGCACACACGGTTAATAACCTTATATATAATGTGTGCATAAATAGTGAACTAGACTAAACGATGAATTATTGATATTATTGTTAATACAAGCACACTGATATGTTATTGAAAGAAGATTGTCCTCTCGTAATTTTGAGTATTTACTTGGTAAATGTAATAGAGAAGGAACTGTTATTGTATTAAGATAACACCGTGGTTTGTTCATGATCCATGAGCGCTATAGTGCCAGCCATGTCCTACAGTATAAACCTCCTGCAGGTAATGGCTGGATTGGGTAGTCGATGTCAGTGTACATGGCGATCGTCGCAATAAGTTCATACATTTATATGAACGTATTTTCTTTATATATTAGCGCAATGTGACCATACTTTTATGCAATCAATAAATAATACAAACAAAATAGTATTTTACTATACAGTTAATTCTTGGATGTAAGCCAGGGGGTCTATTCTCGAAACGTTCTTGCGAAATTCTTAGCCTAAGAAAAGTTCGTAGCAATGCTATAAGAATCGCTAGGATTGTCTTAAGATCCTAAGAACGTTTAGAGAATAGGCCCCCAGAGTTTCAGACCCATTTAAGATCCGGCTTATATTCAAGGCAGGATATTTATTTTGCAAACTATTTCATCCTTCGGTTTTTAACATGTTCTGAGCAGTATACCTCTTACAACATTATGAAAACCATAAAACAATGAAAGAAAGATTCACTTCATGTTGACGTGTTCGCGCCATAGACAAGTATTGAGTAAACTGACTTCATTAATATTCAGGCAAATATCTATTAATACGCCTTGACATATTATGTGCTACTAATTAAACCAGGCTTCTTTTCAAGGATATCTTGATTAAACATTGGAAATATCAATGTCAATATGTTAAATGAAACTATCTGTGTTGTCTTATACACGGAGAAGTACACGATAGTGAACCTAATACTAGTAGATACTATTACATGCAGGTGTTTTTTAATTACATATATTTTTGGTTGATGTGGGGAGAGATCTAATAAACAACGTACAAACAAGTAGATCTACAGCGATAAAGTAGATCTACAGCGATAAAGTAGATCTACAGCGATAGAGTAGATCTACAGCGATAAAGTAGATCTACAGCGATAAAGTAGATATACTGCGATAAAGTAGATCTACAGCGATAGAGTAGATCTACAGCGATAAAGTAGATCTACTGCGATAAAGTAGATCTACAGCGATAAAGACTAGATGTAGACATAGCATAGACATACATATACCGGTGTATTGAAAAATAGTGGGAATCACGAAAAACACTCAAAGCAGCCTCACCTTCAACAAGTATACTAATCAGCAATACTCGTCTCTTTGTCCATTCCTTCTAGCTGGCCAAGGAAAATAAGCAATGAGTGATAAGCCTACCACAAGCATATATACTTACATGGGGAATAGTGCAGGATAAACACCAACACCGGAAACACCCACGGGAAGAACACACGATGGTTAGTTACTGCACAACACTGTAAAGGAAGTATATCTGTGCACTCTGTTCTGCCAAGAGATAAGCATGTTATCTCTTTGCTAAGACATTGCATGGACCACAAACATAATGGACAACGTTAATACGAGTACTAAGACATTCATATTGAGGAGTGGTATAAAAATAAGCCTTGAAGCTTGCTTACCAATCCTCATTAACTTTATTTAGAAAAAACCCATATGTTTAAACTATATTAAATGGTATTGATCTATCTATCGACATAGTATGTACAGTGCATATATTTAATAGTGAATATCTATGTATTCCTTTCTCTATTATAATTTACTTAGGTGACATGGCTAATTAATTAATAGCCAAAATACGTAACCAATTAACACATGTTAAAATCAAATAACAACCCTTCATCGAAATACAACCTATATATATTTGGGAACATATTGAATTTGAGCTTACACTTGGTTTAAGGAATGACGTCAGAAGTCAGGTGTTTTATAACCTCATGAAGGCAAGTGGGTTCACGTGAGCAAATTCCAATGCTAGATTCATGTTTATTACTTATTTAAATACGTTTATTCAAATCTCTAGTACTCTTCCTCATAATCAGCTTTAACAGATTTAATTCAGCCTCCGAATCATGCTCACTCGATAAGTTTCTCAATAGATATACTTATTATATGTATATTAGTGATTTCTGACAAGTATACTGAAATGTCATTCAATATTTGACACGTACTTGTTGGTGATCTTCCAAACTCTAATATTACATACACGCATGATTAATCTGAATAACACTGGCCTTCATTCGTGATACACGAGGAATGATTGTGATCAATGGGTAAATAGTTATAGGATTGCTTGTGGTCAACCTATAATTTGAGAAACATTACTATCGGTCAATATATCGTCTTCTCGAAAACCTACAAATGAATATGTATACACTTTTACAGTAAGGCTATAATTACGGTTCGGACACATCAACGGTAACTTGTTATAGTGTAGATGAAAACAAGGGTAATGAAAGGATGGCAACGATGAAACGTCCGATGGTTGAAGAAACTCCAATAAATCATTACCTATGAACAGCAAAATGTGTATTACTAGTAGTTATTATTTTCATGTATAGCGATAGTATATTCTCCATTCGCTGTCTGATAAAATAAACCCGAACTTAATAATAAGAAACACACCTCCTTGTCGAATTCAAGCCCTAAAGTACATTTCACCTTAAATTGGACACTATTTCAATCACAATTCGATGTACATTGGACGCGCGACAAAGAAATTCAATATCTACGCGTAGGGGTTCCTTTCACCACTGCTAAATCACATAGAAATGACAAATTCGACTTGAATTCGATGAATAGTGGTCTATTGTGTAACATTTCCGCTAGATCTATTATTTTGTAATCAGATTTACATTTAATTCCAATGGAAGCATAACCCCAAGACTTGTGCAGCCTTTTAACCGGGCGTAATCGTGAATGAATTGCTTCTAAAACAGTGACTAAACGTTGCCACTTATAACAAAGTACCCCTGTGGGTAGTGAAGTCGAATCTATTGCTATCTTAGCCAAGCATGATCGACTGAGGAAACCGATCTGCCTGTAATCAAAGAGCATGCACCATGAGATTGTATCGTTATTCCCTCACTTAAATAATATACATGAATGTTGACTTAATGGATCTTCAAACATACGAATCGTATCTGTTTAAGAAATTGATACTATAGTACAACTCAAGTTCGGCTACATAAACAACTCCGATATTTCAACGTTAACATATCACATGTAGTCTAGTAGTTTCCAACAAATGTTCAAGTATATACTCAGCGGTCTTATATAACATCCGGTTCTAAGTCATATTACATATGCCACGTGATCTAATAACTTCTATATACAGGAGCGTATTCGTTTCAATACTCGACCAACCCTTGGGTGACGATCTAGTGATGAAATTATCATCATCAGTGTTGGGTCATTGGCTAATTTCGTCATTCGACCGTCACCTAGGGTTGGTCGGATGGTGAAACGAATACGCTCCAGTAGTCATGCAAGCGGAGTTCCGAGTTCTGCCCTTTCTGGTGGGAGGCAGTTCTGTATCTACTTTCGATATCAACATTGGAGAAATATATAGACGTCTATGATATACCTGTCCAAACAAACCGTCTCCTGTAGTCAGTTGTAATTTAAGGAACATGCTGAGTATAAATATTGCAATGCCCACCCATTGGCATTTACGTGATTCCAATGGATATTATTGTAACGCAGCATGTTTGTTAAAGAACTTCCCACATGGAGCAGCTTGTTAGTTGGTAACAATATCCTGTTATATAATGATACACTGCATGTCATTGACTTGGCTGAACATTATGCAATATTACTGTATTTAATATTTGGTCTATGCTTATACAATTCGATTAAACTACAAAAACTGTCTTGATGATAAATATATGAAAAACATACTTCTACCTGTCATTTCATATGTAAACTATTATAGGAAGTAATTTTACTTGTTTGTGTCTCAAATACTCTTCTAAATGGAATTTACCATATCTTAGATATTGCACACTCGTTGATCACGGAAACAACACGTACAACCTTCTGCCATGTTTAGATAGAACCATCAATCAAAAGATTGGCCTTGTTATACAGACTCAATATTGGACTCAATATTGGAATATATTACTTCTATACCGGTTGATAATCCTGATATATCTGTGAATAAAAGAAATACGCTTAATAGTCGCGTATGAGCAACTTAATACTACATGTAATGCTCCTATACTGATATTCATATTAATTATGATGAAACCATACAGTATGCACAATAAAAACAAGATGATCAGGGCATCATTTCACTACGAGACCATAAGTACTCTCGTAGTGATCTCTAATACACGGGGATCGTGCACTAACGAGAGCGCCATGGTCTCACAGTGGATACGAGAGCTTCTAGAACCGATACCCAACGTCATAGAAGCTTCAGAGCTCATTCTGTGTTCAGTGGTTAATGTCATCAAACTGCCGTTATTCCTCGCATGTAGGTAAGAGTGTCATGCGATCAGCACCTGCTCGGAATTAGTGTCTCCGTCAAGCTAATATTTGTGGAACTCCAGAAGTAATTAATGATTAGACGGGTCAGTAGACTAACATCCGCCATTCAGTCCACGCGCGGGGGTACTATGTGCTGTGACTTCTTGGTTTGACCTACCATCGATTGAAGAAGAGATCTCTCCTCTTTTCTCCCTTGGCTTTGGTACTCTGACCGCGATGTCTGGTTCGGTTACACCACTGTACCACAGCCTCGGAAATCAGTATTCACGCTCACAGTTCACTAGGAGCCATTCATTGACCTGCTGGCTGGAAATAGGTGTCATCAATTGTCTGCCGTAACAATCTGTGGGGCTTCAAATATTTATTACCGGACACCAATCATTTAGTTCAGATCCTCTCTGCCTGGGTGTAGGCGCCAGTTCTAGTTGTAATTGTCAGTTATATGACTGTCCGTGTCTTAATTGCTCCAAGACTGTGGCTTTATATAAAACAGCTGCTGCAAGAACTCCAATGAATCCAGCCAGCGGGAACCGTTAGTTCGTTGTTGTCGCATTCATATGAACAATCAGCTGTAGGTAAATTGTAATGGAAACAATTTGTTTTTCTTAACCTGATGCGAACCCCGAATTACCTATACATGAGATAAACCAAAAGGTGTTTATATTCAGCAAGAACTCTGTTTGGGATTACGTTAATTAAGTTACTACAGTGTCTGCATTCTGATAAATTGCTGTGGTTAAAACATCATCAAATAATGCCGAGACGTATTATTCCTTGCTATACTGACAAACACCTATTCGTACTAGCTACCCACTCGTTGCAAGCGTATAGGACACCGATCTAATTAAAATTAGATAGGAAAGTATCGCTCCAAATATTACTGACCGTTGTTGAGCGTATGGCAGTGATATTTGGAGCGATACTTTCGATCTAATATTAATCAGATTGATAGGACTCCGGAGTAATTGTGTTTTATAAGTTATGCCCTCAATATTCTTCTTTTGAAAAGAAAATATCTTTAATGTACTACTGAGTGTACGATGCCCACTAGTTGTCATGTAAAGCATGTAAAAAAGACACTCTTAATTTCTCCAATAATAAATTGACGGAAATCTAACCATAACTATTTTTTCCTTATTCCAAACCAGCTCAATAACGTTGTCTTAAGTAGCGTTTAAAAACTATAGTTATTTTTCGCGAGCTGTAATTATGTCGAAGGTGGCAAGAAGGGGTGAGGTACACAAAGGCCAACCTTTCTAATCAATATTGATGTTGCGGTTTTTTGTTCAGCTGACGGAATCAGGGCTGTTTTTAATATTGACAAATTTTAGACGCCACCGTAAACTGGAATTGTAAAATTAGCAACTGGTTTTTGAGAAATATCAAAGTTAGACATCGTTAATAGTTTGGTTTATTCTCTTAGCTCCAGTGCTTGTCACAGATTACTGAATGGATTTTAATAACTTAATTTTACCATGATAAAAATATTAACAAAAACATCTAAAATGGAACACACAGCCCATTTAACATTGAATAATGTTTTCTTACTATGGTATACTTACAAGAGGTAATGCTAACACTGTTATGTTCAATGTATTGTACGACATTTTTAGCCTC
>JAUTBV010107388.1:0-14805 GCA_032361325.1 Lepetodrilus fucensis
GGGAACAGTTCTGTGATGTAAATACTCACAAGGGAACAGTTCTGCTATGAAAATTTACTCACGAGGGAACAGTTCTGTGATGTAAATACTCACAAGGGAACAGTTCTGCTATGTAAATACTCACAAGGGAACAGTTCTGCTATGTAAATACTCACAAGGGAACAGTTCTGTGATGTAAATACTCACAAGGGAACAGTTCTGCTATGAAAATTTACTCACGAGGGAACAGTTCTGGATACACCAGTCGTTGAGGACACAGAGGATAACAGCCATAGTATACAGCCTCCAACCTGAAACATGTCATATCATACAGCCTACAACCTGAAACATGTCATAGTACACAGCCTACAACCTGAAACATGACATAGCATACAGCCTACAACCTGAACATGACATAGCATACAGCCTGAAACATGACATAGTATACAGCCTCCAACTTGAAACATGTCATAGCATACAGCCTACAACCTGAAACATGTCATATCATACAGCCTCCAACCTGAAACATGTCATAGCATACAGCCTACAACCTGAAAAATGACATAGTATACAGCCTACATGAATCGCTAAAGTATAGTTCCACACTTATTGCTACAGTATAGTAAAACATACATTGCTACACCAAAGAACTCGTGCAATGCTGTCGACACTGCCACATCAGCACACTTCAGAACATCAGAGTAATCTCCCTTGCTCTCCTGGAAGCCCCAAGTCTGGATATGTTCATACAGTTTGGACTTAGCTTCCGTGAATATTTCTAAAGGTAAAATAGAAGTGACATGACATATATATAATTAGATGTTTCACAACCAATACTATTAATACATACATATAATATTGCCTGTTATTTAAATCACCTATTGAGTACCCAGATTTACTATTGTCTGCTAATTACTATTTGGCGATGTTATTGTTTGCTACTTATATACCTATTGAATACCTAGATCTAACTATTGTCGGGTACTTACTACGTAGCAGTGTTATTGTTTGCTACTTATATATGGTTGCCTTGTACTATCTATTATTGCCTTGTACTATCTATATCGACACGGACAGAGACAAACCTGGAACCTCGCTGCGAGATTCACCGATCACGGAGACACGGAAATGCAGTCCCTCATCTCGCAGCCGGAACAAGATCCCAAAAAATGTCTCGGGGTCTTTATCATGCTCCCTGTGGAGCAATCAAATGTGGATGTACCGTTACACAGAATACAGTGAATGAGTGAATATAGAGTTTAACGTCGCTGCGGGAATCTTTCACCCATTCAGAATACAGTGAGTCTATAGACTATAGTATAAGAATACAGATGTACCCTTACACAGAATACAGTCAGTCTATAGACTATAGTATAAGACTACAGATGCAGCTTTACACAGAATACAGAATATAGCCTAATTTAGCTGTTTATAGGAGGGTGACTATAAATGAGAACACTACCTACCACCTATGTGCCCACACGATATGCAGTGGTCTACTGTCAACAGTTGCTGGAGTGTCACAAGGATGACCGTCGTGAGTGGCACAGTCTTGGCGGAGACTCGCTGGAGTGTCACAAGGATGATCTTCGTGAGTGGCACAGTTTTGGCGGGGACTCGCTGGGGTGTCAGAGGGATGATCGCCGTGAGTGGCACAGTTTTGGCGGGGACTCGCTGGGGTGTCACAGGGATGATCGTTGTGAGTGGCACAGTTTTGGCGGGGACTCGCTGGGGTGTCAGAGGGATGATCGTCGTGAGTGGCACAGTTTTGGCAGGGACTCGCTGGGGTGTCACAGGGATGATCGTCGTGAGTGGCACAGTCTTGGTGGGGACTCGCTGGGGTGTCACAAGGATGACCGTCGTGAGCAGCACAGTCATGGCGGGGACTCGCTGGAGTGTCACAGGGATGATCGTCGTGGGCGGCACTGTCATGGCAGGGACTCGCGCGAGATGGGAAGACAAGAGGGAAGTAGAGCACGCAACATTTTGGCCGGATCTGGTCAGCGAGACCGACTGGACGGTGGTCAGGGATCAGTCTCAGGAAGGAAGACACATTGTCCAGGAAGGAGTCATGGTTGTAGGCAGAGTTGAAGACAACATGGTCAGCAACCAAACTGCAACAGATCATGACTTACAATCTCAAGTACAACTCTCATCTTGGCAACACTTAAATGCACTCAATTGATTGATTGATTAATGGTGCTAGATTTTGAGTGGACACATTCCAATTTCATGTTTGACTGTCTTGACTTTGCATCTCAGAGTTCTACTCCCCACCTAACCTAAAACATCACTTCACCCAGGTTCCTAGGCACCTCATCTTATAATTTTTAAAGGAAATTGGTTCATAGTAAAAGTGTTAATAATGTTTCACCATTCCATAGATATTATCACTTACAGTATACTCAATTTGTAATTTCATTTTTACCAATAATTATTAATATGTATTCTATCATATACTTCAGTGTTAAATATTTTGTGTGTGCATGTTTTTCATTTTAAAACCTCTGTTAAAAGTATAATTAAATATTAACTACTATAAGGCTAATTAAATATAATTATATATAGTACTAGTACTCTAGTAAGTGTCTGCAATCTATGTATACATACAATAAGGGATCGATATACGTGTGTTTATGGTCTCGTAGTATTGAGAAACAATACCCAGGACAACACCTGGTTGTAGTCTGTTTACACTGACCAGGACAACACCTGGTTGTAGTCTGTTTACACTGACCAGGACAACACCTGTTTACACTGACCAGGACAACACCTGTTTACACTGACCAGGACAACACCTGGTTGTAGTCTGTTTACACTGACCAGGACAACACATGTTTACACTGACCAGGACAACACCTGTTTACACTGACCAGGACAACACCTGTTTACACTGACCAAGACAACACCTGGTTGTAGCCGTACTGAAAGTCTCTGTCCTGATGTTTCCTCACAGGATACAGGAGTTGGTTCTCATGGAAGTACAGAACTTTCCTCAGTCCACTCAGGTCCGGCCTCAGTGCCAACAGTTCTGCCAGGTTCAGAACCGAGCTGGTAAACAACACCCTGCAACATACAGAACACTGTTCAACATACAGAACACTGTTCAACATACAGAACACCCTGAAACATACAGAACACCCTGCAAAATATAGAATACCCTGCAACATACAGAATGCCCTGCAACATACATCTAACACACTGCTGCAACATACAGAACACCCTGCAACATAACAGTTCGCCCCCTGTGAGTCATTAAACATTACACCCCAGTCATTACCAGTTTTAGCAATTCAAACTGTACTACTAGTTATGCACTAGAATAATATAGTTGAAAATTGAAATGCACCTGTATGTGATTGATTGGAGGTGAAATGTTCCTCCGTTAAAATGCACATGTGGAGGCAAAATGACTGGAGCACAACATCTTTCCCCCCTCGTTGGCACGTGCTATCAGCTGTATAAGGCCAAACATGTGTTTCCCCTCACTCGACCCTGAAGCCAAATATTTTATCGGACATCAACCTTTATGTTTATACTTCAAATGTACTGTAGCAATATAAACTCTTCTTTTTTTTTGGCAACCCATCTGTGAAATACATGGTCAGCTGATGGTAGGCTGAGGGGAAACAAGAATATTTTAATTGTGGCCTAATCTGATAATATCTTACTTATAGTGTTCATCAGGAGGTATCGCCTGGCTAAAGTACAATGCTGCTGTCCTAGCACGCCAGTGCCACTTTGTTGCGGGGAGAGTGTACTGAACGACGTCCTTTAACTTTTCGCAGAGCAAATCCACCATTTGTTTGTGTGAGCCGCCATAAAATGCTTCGATCATCAGAATACTCATAATTCTATCCGACCTGCAGACTCTGCGTTTAAAGACTGTGCCACCAGATAGTTATGTTGACGAAAGAATGACACTGAAATACTAGTAAGTCTATACATCTTCGTATTTCTTCGTGAAATAATATGTACTCCGCCAGTAAAATAGCACACAGATTTGTTTGCAGTCATGTGCATTTGTTTACTAAGGGAGTTAACTCTCGTTCTTGTAATTTCATGAGATACCACTAAAACGAAACTCCCGTCGAAGCTGCAGCCTGCCTCTGAAAATGATGACAGTCAGGCGTGTGGCTGGGTATTTTAATGTGGAGGCGCCCCAGTACTGTAACTGCTTATGTTTTGTGTAAACTGATGTGGAAGCGTCTGCGTATCTGCGTATCTGCTAATAGTAAACAAATGATAAAACAATATCTTAGGCTTATAGTGAGGGGTGAGGCCCTGAAATTACCAAACTTTATTGAGTAGGCTACGATTTCATGTTCAAGCTCGAATATTATCCTATATAGGCCCCTACCTCAAAAAAAGGTTGTGGTCTCTGTTGCGGACTTGAAGCAGATGACGAATGAATGAATGTTGCTAAAATATAGCCAGTGACATATATAGCCTGTGACATATATAGCCTGTGACATATATAGCCAGTGACATATATAGCCTGTGACATCTCTTTAAACAAATATATGAAACAAATAAAGTAACAAACATTCGCCCACAAACATTTGATGGTGAACATTTCATGCTTTGTATTTGTTTTTTGTTTTTCACACGTCATACTACGGTTAGTGAAGTGGCATTGTTCATGTAGCCTAGCCGGATATGATATAAGGAAGATATACTTAAGTTTACTGGAGAGGTTCTACTGTGTCGTTATTTCTAGTGTGATCATCGATGCAATGCCTAATACTTATAATATAAGATAATGGCTCCTCTTTGCAATGTTTTGCGTTTGCCCGTCAGCGTGCTAAAGTAGAAATTAGACTAATACTCGAATATTATTAGATATAGTTTGGTTACTTTTGCGTAGGTAGATGAAACACCCCATCGGCCTTTTACATAACAGGTGCTCGGTCATATTGCGCATGCGTAAAGGAAGTTCGCCATCTTGTGTGACAAAATAAGGTTCCTCGTAAAGTGGAGCTGATTTCTCTTCCGGGTGGGAACTAAAGTACTTTAAGATAATTCCTGGTACCATGGGACACACGCGATTCTTGACAGCCGAAAAAATGTCATAACTGTCACGTGAAAGTATCGAAATAAGGTAGAGTTGATGTAAACTTGATAAACTCAGTCGCCAGTCGAGATCGGTCAGTTTCCATCAACTTGGTTCCCTGGGCAACTCCCCATTTATAGTTAATACTTTTATATGAAGACAATATCAGACTAATAAAGTTTAATTCGTACATTATAGCCATGTCAATAAGCTGTTCCAAGCATATTGGTTTAATGTATATGAACATGGAAAAAGGGACCGGTTTTGCAAGTTTCAGGTTATCTTATTGTAGTGATTTCTATGTCAACATTGTCATTGCGTTTCTGTTAGGATGTTGATGGCGATATAATAATATTAATAGCCTTTTTAAAGTGGACGATTTGATGACAGTTAGAATGTATATTATTTTCAAATTATATCGTTGCTGTATAGGGATGATAACAATTAACATCTCTTATCTTACTAGCTTGAGATTCCTCTAGTCTTTGACATTGTGTGGCAAGTCTTTGGTAAAGTGTTCAGCATTTTCAAATAAAATTGTGCGGCATACAATTTCAATTAATTGTGCAACAAATTGTCTGATATTTAAGTGTAATTAATTCTTTTCCCACATGTTTTGGGTTATATTTCCATCGTGATCAAGTTTGATAAGGATGCTTGGTCATCCTTGCAGTTCAGTAGCAGATGGTGTTTACTGAAATATTCGGTGCTACAGGTGTTGCAGGTTTTCCCCTGCTGTAAACATTTTGTGATAAGCTGTAATACGATCGAAATAATCTTTAAAGTGGCTAAGAAGTACAGAAATTATAAAATAGAACTTGCTGTAAATTTCAAAAAGAATCAGTTGCAAATTACCTTTTCCATACTGAAGGCAACTGGAGATGCCATAAAGAAATGCATATGTGTTTAGTCCAACAGGGAAGGTTAAATTATGGAAATAGTAAACTATCTTCAATCTTGGTATTAAATATATTTATTTATATATGTTTAACTGTACATGCTGGAGGCAAACAGAGATGCCCTAAAGTGTGCGTGTACCTAATACAGCTAGGAGAGAGTCAACATGAAAACATTTAAACATTTTTTTAAACCATATTTAATTCCAAAACTTCTGGGATCCACGAACAGACAACTTAAGATAAGATAATGCTTTATTACCCAGAAGGGAATTATTTTTACATCTTAGAAACACATAAAAACAACGAGAGACAGAATGTTCCATACAAAAAAATAATATGCAGTTATAAACGTGTACTTAATATATATATACTTAACGGCTATCTGAACATTTCTCCCGTACATTTAAATACATCATCAAACATAATACTAGGTTACTCTCAAGCATGAAAACATTGCCAGGTACATCATTTACCAACTGTTTACTGCGGTTTACATTTTTGTACCGCTAACTACAGTGCCAGCATCACAGGTAATTTAACAGAATTTTGTGAAACTTCTTGTCCTATATTTATATTCTGATGCGCCATTCATTGGCCATATTTTTAACCTTTGCTATTTGTTATTATACATGTCTGATCACAGTACCTACGAAAATTAAATTTAAATATAATTTCTTAAATGTTGTTTGCACTGTATCACAGTGACAGTGTGTGCAATATTAATGTCTTAATTCTCTGTAACTGTAAGCAATCCTGGTCTGTCCATGGCTACTTTGTTCACTAAATGGGGACCTTTAAAGGGAAATCCATATACTTTTACTGCTTTGGTTACCCCAGATAATATGTAGGTGGCATGAAAATATGTTTAAGCTAGTACTCATTAATCATTTTAATATACGCTAACTTTCTGTTTCTTTAGAATCAGGTTTTCAATGTTGAAAGTCATTATCATACAGAGTTATTTCCCTTTGAACAGAACATACATACAGTACCTACATCATGTAGTACTGTACATATATGAAAATCAACAGCTGAATACACATAATTAGAGTATCTCTATATCATTTCCGCTTTTCTTCAATAATCAATAAATAGAGGATATTCAAGCTTTTTCCTCGAATACCATATGTTTATCTCATCAAGTGGAGTGGAAATGTCGTTTCTCCCACTCCACGAGAGGAGATAAACATGGTATGAGAGAAAATAACTTGAATGTTCTATTTATTACATAAGTGCAGTGAAATATACATAACTTAATTATTTAGTCAGGTATTAGTTCATCTACTTCAGCCTACTTCATTCTCCTTCTCTCAACTGTGACATGACGACATGCTTTGCCTGTGACGTGACTATGCTGAACTGGTTCCATGTCCTGTCCTCTGTGCGACTCATGAGACTTCAGAGGCAGTTGCTCAGTTAGTTATTTTTCACATGTGAAAATTATCAAAAGTGATATTTTTCACTAGTGAAAAATAACACCCGTTCTTTCCATTGACAAAACGTGTTATTTCACTGCATTTATGAATGTAATAAAGTTAGTACAAGAATGGGTTACAGAAGTGAGAGCTAATGACTGCAAAACATATTATCACTGCTAATGTCTTGTGTTGAATTATTTTACACCAGTAGAATATGACCAGAAAAAGCATAGGTATTTTTCTTAAATTTCAAAATAATGATAATTTGATCGGTATGACATTTCTGGACTGACTTAGTGATGTGTTCAGATAGTCTGACTTATTGAAGTGTTCTTATATTCTGACATAGGAATGGTTTCCGATATTCTGACTTAGTGAAGTGTTCTGATAGTCTGACTCTAAGTCTTGTGTTGACAGTGTGCCACCCGAGAGAGCCGCCAGGACAGAATGCCACCCCCACCTCCACCCGCTCCTGCCCCACCGCCGCCTCCCCCAGTCAGTAATGTCAAGGTGAAGAAGGCTGGGGGAGGGGGAGTGGGGAGAGGAGATCTCCTCAGTCAGATTCAGAAAGGAAAAAGTTTACAGAAAGTGGATACATGTGACAGAAGTTCTCCTGTAGTAGGTGAGTTGTCATGGCAACAGTCGTATCTATTGACGATGTGCACCGTGGTTACCATTATGCCTCACATTACACCATATACATTTCACATTTCCACAGGTTAGACCTGTCTATATACGTTTCCTGCTGCAACACTGTTGGTGGTCAATTAACTGATTGATAAAGTCAGGAATATTCTTGTGGGATGAGTTTTCTGTTTAAATTCATAAATTCAGGCCTTCAGATTACTTTTCTTAAGTACGATTTTATGCTCAACTCGTTTTGTTCACAAATCCCCATAACAAATTTAAGTATGAAATGTTACTCAGAAGTTTCATAATTTCAGGCCAGGTACAGTAAGAATATGTAACATATATCACATTTCCCACTAATAAGACGTCATGGACCAGTTGTTACAGAAGACAGTTTCACCCTACGATCAGCAGTTTATGTCACGACTCGCCCTGAACAAAGTAGACATGTTTCTCAATGTGATCAGCTGTTTAAGACTCACCCCATGTTTCACCCTATGATCATCAGTTTATTATGATCATAATATGCCCTGAACAAAGTAGACATGTTTCACCCTATCATTACCACTTGTATTCATATTCAATGAGGGTATTTATTACTAGATTTGTCCACTGCATGGCTGACATGGTTGTTATATTTGTGTGTGATGTATCATGTGCGTGATATCCTCTAATATCAGTGATAGAAACTTACCATTAAAACTTGTTAGCCTGAATAGTGATACAAATAACAAATGTTCACGAAAAGTATGAATTTCTACTCGCCCTTAGGATACCGTTAGCATTGGAAGAAATAGCCTGGGCTAACGAGCTAGTGTTAATTTCTATCCCTGCTGTATACCGGTATATTTATATGATGTACTAGTATGTACCTCATTGATGATAATACAGGTATCATCTAGCGATAGATCAGCATACTGTGGCCATATTGAGGTCATATTGAGGTCATAACTTGAATGTATTCAGTATGTGTTGACTGGACCAATAGCCATTAACTTGACCTTCAACCATAGCAATACCTGCGTTTCTTTTACCTTGCCCCGGCTAGCCGTTTTTTTTCTGGTTTGAGAGTATGGTCACGTAGGGGCGAAGTGCAAAAAAACTAAACACGGCAGACCTGGCCCAGTCTACTCAGTACCAAATGAAATGGTTGTCAACCAGCCCAGTTTAGAAATCCTTGCCAGCGTACGCTGGTCACGAGAGTATGTGATATGTGTGCGCAAAGCAGCTAGCCGGCAAAAGTGAAATCGAGCAGCCCTATTGGCGTAGTCTTGGGCTAAAGTTAGGACTTGAAGAAGAGCTGTATTGGCAACATGTTCATTTATGTAAGGTTGAAGAAATGCAGAATCAGACACTACGAGTACACTACTGATAGATGTATTGTCTGGCATTGTGATGGATGGTGTACACTACTGGTAGATGTATTGACTGACGATGTGCTGGATGGTGTAGTGTACACGAGTACACTACTGGTAGATGTATTGTCTAACGTGCTGGATGGTGTACACTAGTACACTACTGGTAGATGTATTGTCTGGCGTTGTGCTGGATGGTGTACACTAGTACACTACTGGTAGATGTATTGTCTAACGTGCTGGATGGTGTACACTAGTATACTACTGGTAGATGTATTTCTGGCAATGTGCTGGATGGTGTAGTGTACACGAGTACACTACTGGTAGATGTATTGGTACACTCCTCTCACTTCCGGGGAGTCGTGTAGTTATGCCATCACTAGGTCAGCACTCATCCACTTGGACTCCATACAACTAAACAGTTTCCTTGTTCAGACTGGCATCTATATCACGCCTAATTACACTAATTCAGTAACGAGATATAATGTATCTGGAGTTATGTTAATGATCTAAAGACTTGGGCCATGTAGCTACTAGCTAGCTTCATTTGTGAACTCCATTCAGACTTCATTTGGAACTATGATGTGACCTTAAATTGTACAACTATTACAAAGATGCTGAAATTTGTACACGGTAAATCAACATTATAATAATCATGCACGTAACAACAAATTGCTTCAGCCGTTGTGTTGTGTTGTTTGATCATTCTCCCCGCTGGATGCTATGCTATTTGTATGGCATGATATTATATGGCATGATACTGTATACTATGTATGGCATGATACTGTATGCTATGTATGGCATGATACTGTATGCTATGTAAGGCATGGTATTGTATGGTATGCCTAGCACTGGCTTTTATACATGCTATTTAACTGGCATGATATTGTATACTACATAAGGCATGCTATTTATAGCACTGTATTTTTGCTATTTGTGGTACTAGATTGTATGCTATAGTATGTATGGTTACTCAATTGTATGCTATGTGTGGTACCGGATTGTATGCTATGTGTGATACTGGATTGTATGCTATGCATGACACCGGATTGTATGTTATGTGCTTTGTGCGATACTGGATTGTATGTTATAGTATGTATGGTTACTGGATTGTATGCTATGTATGACACCAGATTGTATATGTGTAACACTGGATTGTATAATGCTGTGTGTGATACTGTAGGTGACAACTGTATGCAGGTATAATTGCTATGGTGAAGCCATGTGCATCACAGTGCCTGGAAGAAATGCCAATAAGAATTTCTGGATTGATGCTATTCTGTTAACCCTCTCCATGCTGAAGGCAACCAGAGATGCCCTAGTGAGCAGTGATTTTTACCTAATCCAGCATTTGGAAAACCTGAACATATATTTCAATGGGGCATAGTTAGTTGCCTTGTCCAGGGTTGGAACTTAACTTTAAAACATACTAGCCCCAATAATGATATAAATAACAAAACATGAAATTTCTACTCGCCCGTAGGATACCTTTAACATCACGAGAAATGGATCGGGCGAGTGGGAACTTCTAACCCTGCTTGTATAGTTCCACTAATTGCTTTGGAACTATATGACTAATTTAATCCCACTTGTCACACCCAGCTCAAGAAAATGTGCACAATGTTTTATAATAATCTCCTGTCTACTAGATTAATCATAGGCATATCTATTTCAGACCATAATCAGACATGGCTATTTAGGGCCATAATCATAGGCATGTCTATTTAGGCCATATGTGTGTGTCTAGGGTCATAACTATAGACATGTCTATTTAGAGCCATAATCATGTGTGTCTATTTAGGGCCATAATCATAGGTGTGTATTTAGTGCCATTATATGTGTGTTTATTTAGGGCCATAATTATAGGCATGTCTATTAGAGGGCCATACTAATAAGTGTCTATTTAAGGCCATAGTCATAGGCATGCCTATTTAGGGCCATATCCTAAACATCATTACACATGTACAAGTAAAAAAGTAAGCTTGCTTCAATTGATGGTATCTTCGACTGAGGTCGAATCCCTCTTGTGTGTGCTGTCTCGGTTTCACACAAATTCATATTATGTTATCAATGTTTCTTTGGCCTTTACGCATGTTAAATAGGTTAAACTAGTTGTGACTGTATTCCTTGCAGTTACGTCATGTGTTGTATAGATGATGTTAGCATGTTTGTAGAGTAGATAATGTAGACATTCTCTTCCTGCACCTTTGACGTCATGCTTTAGGAGGAAAGAGAGGCAGCAGTAACCATGGTAACAAGTTTAACACAGTGGCAAGCCACCCTGCACGTAACCCGACCAGAATGCAAAACATGTGGAGCGGCTCTAAAGATGATGGTATATGAATCCTTCATTGCAAATAGTTCTGTAGTGCTACCATATATATAATGTGTTGTGTGTTTGTGTTGTTGCACCGCTAGTTATAGTGCTAACAGTAACGTTGTAACAAGCTTGCTGGACTCTTCTCTACAACACTGCTGTACTTGGTGCATATTCACAGTCGTATTCACAATGTCACGGTCACGACTGTGAGGGCTTCATGTCTCAGTATGACGGCAGTCAGTCAATTGATATTATTCAACATACGTGGAGGATTTCTACTGTGGAATAACTTTTGCATAATCAACAGTGTTAATTTTGTCAAAAGTTATATTCTGTTGTCGTCTCTATATCAAGTAATGTTTCAGTAGTTAACCATGATTTAGTCCAATTAAATGATTATGCTGAATAATTAGAAAGACCCACTAGATAAAGGTGATTCCGAAAAATGTGTTCCTCATGAAATTAAAGTTCAAAGTTCCTCGCTAACGCTCAGAACTGTGAGCATTAATTAATTTCACTCAGGACATATTTTCTGTAATCACTTGTATCTCATGGCTTATTCTCTAATTAGTACATGGACATCCCCATTTTGTGTGCTATTGATATATATATTGTGCGAGTGCTTTTATATACACACAATTTGGATGTCATTGTATACATTATCAGAGCTCCAGATAAAATGTGCGACCTGGGAGTACGGTACTCACTGATTTTGATTTAGGGAGTATTTAAAAATATTTCGATATGGTACTCCCAGAAATTAATTTAGGGAGTATTATATGAAAATTAATAGCAGTTGTAGGGTGCTTTTAACATAGTTCAAATAGCTAAACGTCATGGTAATGGCCCTATTTACTATCGGACATTTGATTCTGGTCGGATGTGGCCAAAACCGAATGTCCAATAGTAAATGGGACAGTCGAAAAGAAAAGAAAAAGGAGTGAAGACGTGTACTATCAAGATATTCATAGATTAACATACCTAAGTCCATATTCTAAAATTGTCATCTCCAATTAAATCTATAATTTTTTATTCTCTGTAAAATTAGATCCATTTATAAATAAATAAATAAATAAGTGATATGCGCGACCGTAAACAGCCCATGTATTTTATTATTATGCACGCGTGTTCTTCATTGCCAGATTTAATATCTATGCATATTTATCAGTTTTACTGCGTAAATTACGCGGATACACAACTTATCTGGGCTACTGCATTATATACTACGGTAGTATACAAATGTCACTGACTGACTACTGTCAAACTGGGACAAAAAGCCCTCATAGTCACGATGTTCTTTTCAGATATCAAAGTACATGTTGAAACTACACGGTCTACTGACAAATATTATCTGAAATCGTGACTGTTAGACACTGGTAGCAGAGCAGACTTAATAGAAGTGAATAACTGCATCAAGTCAGCGTGTATACAATCTACTAGTAACCATATAGTTACTGTAACTAATCTACTAGTAACTAACCATATAGTTACTGTAACTAATCTACTAGTAACCATTTAGTTAATGTAACTCTGGTTTGTGCACAGTCTACTGTAACTCTAATTTTGCTACTAATAAGTCAACCTCTTACTAAATCTTCTACATTTATATATATATGGGAATGGCATGGGAATTATGCATTATTTAGATCTTTTTGCAGCAATGTCCTATTTTAACATATATTCAAAAATGAATGTATTTTTATGGATCAATTAGCAAATTTTGCTATTTGTTTACAGCTTTGATATATTTCTTACCAGCTTGTTTATTTGTCAGTTGATGATATTTTATGAAAATTGTCGTTAGATTTAGTTTCTGGGTCGGAGTGGTTATGAACAAGAGATCTGTTGCTCGTATTCATTATTAAGTTACTAGTATTATGAGTAATCACCCAACATCCACAAGCCCAGGTCATCATGCTGCACACAAGCCCAGGTCATCATGTTACACACATACATGCCACACCACATTACACACTTTCATTTCAATCTTACCAACATTTATTTAGCTAGGAGTCTGCCATGCTTGGAGTAGTTTCTCACTGTATGACATCTCCACATATCTCACTCAACTGCTCAATGGCAGTATGACATCTCCATAGATCTCACTCAATGGCAGTATACCATCTCCATAGATCTCACTCAATGGCAGTACGACATCTCCATAGATCTCACTCAATGGCAGTATGACATCTCCATAGATCTCACTCAATAGCAGTATGACATCTCCATAGATCTATATCGTCGCAAATGGGTAACAGATTCCTGCAGTGACATTAAACTGCATATATTCACCCATAGATTTATATAATTTCTCATGGTGTCATTTACATCAGTGTTCATGATCATAAGCCGTGACAGCAGATATTTAACATACTTAAAGCAAAGTATAATACATACACTTATGATCACTTTGTATGCATGAACAATTTACTATTGGAATATCATTTTATATTCACGATTTGTATTCCGGCTTAAATTCAACATCAACTAACTGTAAAAGAAAGTATGCTGTAGTATAATAGCAGTAACGAACATAAATGTGGAACAATGGATGACTTACAAGTACCATCAGTGTGTGTGAGTGGTAATTGAACATCAACAACTATTCTATTATTGGATCTACCATGTCTAGGCCCTCCAACCGATAGGAGCCTTGGCACGAATACAGGCTTAATAATAGTGAGTACAGGTAACAAAACACAAGGATAGGATTGAGAACACCTCTAGTACAGGAAGGTGAAGGCATGCTGTCAGCCAGCATCACGGAGGACAGCGGCCCTATAGGTCATGTAGACTGCGAACTGCCTAGACTAGCCCTAGGTCACGTAGACTGCGAACTGCCTAGACTAGCCCTAGGTCATGTAGACTGAGAGTGGCCTTGACTAGCCCTAAGTCATGTAGACTGAGAGCAGCCTAGACTAGCCCTAGGTCATGTAGACTGAGAATGGCCTCGACTAGCCCTAGGTCATGTAGACAGAGAGTGGCCTAGACTAGCCCTAGGTCATGTAGACTGAGAGTGGCCTAGACTATAGTTTGGCAGGGCGGGATGTAGCGCAGTGGTAGAGTGTTGGACCTCGGAGCCAAAGGTTCCAGGTTCAAATCCCGCCCAGGGGGCCCGGCATCAATGTTCGCGAAAGTTACCTTTCTGACG
>JAUTBV010107399.1:0-31482 GCA_032361325.1 Lepetodrilus fucensis
TTTTCGTGGCTCAATCTTATGTACGTTCGACTGGTGTGCGACTAGTTCCAATACATTGGTAGAGTATTACCTATAGTGGTTACACATATAGACCAACACACATTCTCTCCTTGAGCAGAGACTAGAGCTTGATGTCTAACCATGTCTCACACTTCACACGCATGAATCAGACATCCCAGGGCTGTTTAATCTGCTTACTGTTCTAGTCAAATCTGGGTACCAAGGAGATAACATTACAGGATGACATGCATGAATCAGACATCTCTGATGCTGTTTAATCTCCTTACTGTTCCAAATCTGGGTACCAAGGAGATAACATTACAAGTCTGGACATAGAAGTGCATCAATCAGCACTGGAGAAGACATGGAAAATTCACAGAGACGATATGGAATATTAACAATGAAGACGGGAATATGTATCATCAATCATGAAAATGAATTATAGTTTTACGTCACAATGGGAATCTTTTAATCATATGTAAAATTCACAGAGAAGACAAGGAAATTTTACTGTTGAAACTGTCCCATGATCTTTATGTCTGAAAATTCTTCATATCCCAGCACAATCTCAAGTTTACATATTTCGCTTACCAGTTAATGTTATATGCCCCATACTGGAAATTAATTTTGAGGAAACTAATATTAGGATCTGGACATTTTATATAGATATTATGCATGAATGTCATCTGACCAACTGCAATTATGTTATTGACTTAAGACTGTCCGATAACTGAATTGAAACCCACCAAAAGCTATTTTAAATTGTAATTTATCTTCAATGACAATGTGTCAAACACAATTATTAGAACAGCTGCAACTGAATTAATTGTGACAACTTTATTGATTTGTAGCATTCGTGCATTATTAGAGACCTTTAGTTTTCCCCAAAGTTCAACATAAAATGTGATCATTTCCCATGTCATATAATTTTGTTGATCACATGAAATTAAGCATGTTTCATTAGAATCTTGGTGTTACTTTTTCAAACAGTTTAACTGTAATAGGAATACAGTATATATAATTCCTTTTCTCCAATAGTTTGCTGAGGGTTACATGGTATTTTAGGTTAAATAATGAATATGTAGCTGCTTCTCTGAATTGGTAATATACTATATACACATAAAACAATGACGTCATAATCATGATCAGGAGAGGTGTTTGCGACCCCAAGCAATGATGTCATTGACTTGTAAACTTCGCAACACTTCAAGTAAAAAAAACCAAGATAAATTGCAATCATTTGCGTACTAAAAGTAGTAATAAATGTTGAAACTTCGTTGGAATAAAAGCCGAAAGATTGCAAATTTCACTTCGACGTGTTTACTATTGGCAGTGTTATGATCTCTCTGTATGTGTAATGTCACATAAACATGCACTGCCAATACTTTTGCCGATTTCTTCAGCAATTTCCCTCAAATATCAATGTCCCGGCAAGCAATTTTCGTCTGCGGGATTCCATTTCCTGGTAAGTGGTCATAACTCGCAGACCACTAAAGAATATATTATCTACCCTCTGCCACTTCCACTACGCACACTCAGAAAACATTACATTTGGATTTTATGTTTCTACGACATACTTATTACCAAAGAAAACCCACACGATTAGATATTCGTTAGTCAATTCTAAGCACCAATATTACAGCACAAGTGCCCAGGCAGGCTGACTATGAATGAATTTCTCTTCTGGACAAGGACTAACTATCAGCCTCGTTATACCTGTCTGTGGTGCACAAAAGCCGACTTATTTTAGTTCTTTCCTTACACAAATCTGAACCCTCATTTGGGCATACACACCGTACAAATGTACCCATATAATGTTCTGCTCAATCTTCCTTGTTGCTCACGAGAAACAGGAAGTTTATACATGGCATCAACAGACTGAATATTCTCACAAGCTTACTATATCCTTCAGTCCAACTTCTTATTATTGATACATTGTCTACCTGAATTGTCTCAAACATCACAGAAAACACGGACAGATGGCCATTGAAAATATAAGCGATGAAAACTTTGTAAAGAAGAAGCATCTCATAAAACCTGTCGTGAAACCTGTCATTGATTTTTGGGCCGAGCTAAAGACATGGCATAAGTTAAGATAGGAACAGTCTAATATCAGTCTGCCTGAAACCTGGCCCTGAGATTACAAAACTTATCTGAGTACAATTTCATGCTTAACTCAAAGATGTGTTCATAAAACGTCATATAAAATATAAGCTTGAGCATGAAATCGTAATAAAAGGTTTCGTAATCTCAGGGCCTGATGCCACAGGAAATCACATGAGAAGACTACTTACTATTACCGTACAGACATTGTGTTTCAATATTTAATACTCTTAATAAGTAAAGAAAAGATCAATCTGAAATTGAGACCGTAGGTAGGAGTTCTGAAGGACATTGATTACAGACAAGATAAACCATGAAGATCTACTGGCAATTGGAGTATCGGAAATTTATCTTTGGCGCTATATATGGGAGCATAAAATGACAGTGGTGCAGCACATCAGGATACTACAGGATTTAAACTCAGAATGGAATGTTTTGTAATTTGACACACTAACCATTGTACTACCCTGCCAATGATAAATAAAACATGCAATAGAAAACTGTTGAGTAGATTATCTATGTCTAATGTACTAAATAAGTACGTTAATTTATTTAATTAAAATTGGAATATTAAAAAAAACACAAAAAAACACATTCAACATTAACTGTTTCTAGACAATAGATTCTGTATCTATACGAAGCAAACAAGCCTAGAAGTTCATGGCAACTACATGTGTCAAATGAACAATTCATAAACCATCAAAATTGGATTTGTGGAGCAATGAACCGGGATGGCATCATTCTATTGTTCTCGAGGAAATCTGACACCAAACAGATTGTATATGTCAGCTATACTGGGGGTCCAATGACTCCAATACATCAATAGATCCGCTTGTCAGCAAATCAAGCCGCATGGATGATCTGACCCTAGCAGTGGATCCACGCTAGTTAGGGACAGGAAGCTGAGCTGGGTCAAGTCTCTAGGTCAGGTGGGACACAAAAGAAGGTCTCAGTGCCACTGCTTCCCACTCACGGCCATTAGTCAAACCTTTTGATAATCAGCACCGACGGTAGTCGATATACATGTCAGACAGAATCAGCCAGCTCAAATCATGAACATCAGACAGAGGGGATTCACTATTATAGTTTAATACTGTATAAATATACTGGAATGTCTTTAATTTTCCATTTCCAATTTACTAGAATTTCTAAAATCGTAAATTTACCTTTTCAATATACTGGAATTTCTAAAATCGTAAATTTAACTTTTCAATATATTGGAATATTTTAAAGCACATTGTTGATTTTCAAGTTATTTTCAATCAGGCAATCGGAGAGAAGACCATCAAATGAACAGAAAAACAAACAACATTTTAAATCAGTATTTATGGGCAATTCTGTATGACATTCAACAGAGATAGAACCTGGCATTAACCCGGCTGCCTGATTCTTTTTTCTCCTAATGTAATAGGTATCCCTTTGTTATTTATATAATTATTCTGGTGAGTACAATTTAAAGTTAACTTCCATCCCTGATTCTCACTGACCTGTGCCTTGCTGGGATGAGGTGCTCCTTGAAACTCGATGGTGCCGTAGGAATCTGTTGGTCTGGCCTCAGAGTGTTTGATGGGGTGCCATCGCTCACCTAGTTTTGGAGGGGTGGCATTCTCAGGAGGGCGTGGCAGGTTTCCGTGCCAGGCTTCCCCCCTTCCACAGCAGCACCTGAAACAAGACAATTGTATCACTGAATGCAGGGAACCAAACTCAATACAGATCTGAAACAAGACAATTGTATCACTGAATACAGGGACCCGAACTCAATACAGATCTGAAACGTTGAGAACTGATATTATGAACCAACTTATAGTATTGAAGGTCCACCCAATACAACTTCAGATATTTTGGAGACCAAGTTATTTTCTTTCTTATGGAACAACCTTTTATGAAATTGGGGTTTAGAGTCGCTTTCAAGATTCTTTCACTTGTATCAAGGCTTGCCACTTTAGGGCAGGAGGAAACCTGCAGTATCTGTAACACTCATTGTTGCAGTAAACCTGCAAGCACCAGTTGGTACTGACAGACCAAGGATGATATCTGCATTGCCACTCTACAGGAAATGCATCCTATCAATATTGTGTCAGAAATGTAACTTTTGCAAACATTGATGCCGGGCCCCTGGGGCAGGATTTGAACTTGGGATATTTGGCAAATCGTGAGCTCAACTGAGATTTGGAATCAACCTGTAGTATTGAACATCTACCTAATACAACTTCATTACAAGTCATTTTCTTTTCTTATGGAACAACCTTAAATGTTATGGTTGTCCTTTCATGAAGTTCTTGTAACCACTACATTCTCACAACCCTCTTGCAAGTGGTCTTTATCGCTATACTACATGTACTACATGTACTACAAGACCACTCACAAAACTGTTAATGTCTCATTATGGATACGAGAGCTTCATGAAATGGTTCTCTGATCTAATTTCAAACCCATTTTCAATTCCACCATTACTTGTACTTGCAATATACAACTATGCTGAAGTTCATGATAATTCAAACTGCTTGTCCTTTTAGTGTGGGAAAAAAATTCAATAAAATCTCTAAAGATATAACTAAAAGATGCCATGAGGTTTGTGCATAACACAAAGATAATTACTCTCCACCACAGAACTGGTTTAATTCCGACTGGTTATCAGTTTTTATATTTAATTCAAATTTTAATAGATGTCTACGGTTCTTTCTTACTGTTATCAGTTTTTATATTTAATAAAGGTTTCAATAGATGTCTACTGTTAAAACCAACCTTTCCTGAAAATTAACTTTGCAATTATTTATTGATAACAAAAACAACCAAACATCTGGGGAATGTTATCTGCCATGCTGAAAAGTTACCAGCATCAAACAGCTGAAAAAGACTAAATTTACTACATATCGACTGTTTGTAGCACTTGAAACTGCCAGTGTTATCTGGTTAAGATAACAATACAATACAATATTCCTAACAGAGCACCAAATATAAGATGGACATGCCTGCAGGTCAACTTCCTTTGGGATCCTTAAATAAATATTGACTTATATAAATAAATAGTGGGATCTTTTTGCCGCCATAGAGTTACTGGAACTGGCATGAGTTGGGGCTCAACTGTTTAATAGGATTTACTGCATGTTCAATGTGCTACAATGCATGGGGGTCTTTTAGCTCTGATTGGTGCCGGAGGTTTGAAAACTATTTCAAATGTAACATCGTCTTCATTCACAATTCTGATCTCACGAGAAACACCTACAGGGATGAATTAGGGACAGATTTTCATTTCCATTCAGCTCTATGACAAGCATGTAACACAAATCACAATCACCTTTTCACATCTATGGCAGCGATGTTTAGTTCGAATAAATAAAGTTTGAATTTACAATTTTCTTTAAAGAAATAAATCAAATTCTAGAAATAATTAAAATCAACATTTTTATGATTAAAAAAGTTAAAATGTAATTCCGATTCCAATTACAACTTGTGTGTGTAGGTGGTAGGAAATATTATGGAGATAACACTGGTGATGTCAGACCCAGCCGGATAACCACCATTCAAGTTTGAAACAGCAATATCAGAGCCAAATAAAATTCACATATAATATGGTTCTCATAATTAAAAAAAATAGCATTAATATATTGTATAATCCAAATCCGTATAACCATATACTTTAATTAAATATTCAAGTTAAAATGTTAAAAAAAATAATTACAATCCCAACAATTGGTGTAGTATGACTAGTTGAATTAACCCTTTCCCTGCTACCAGTAGATTAGCCATAGGCACTGCTCTTTAGGGCATCTCTGGTTGCTTCAGCATGCAGAGGGATAACATTTTTGTGGAACCAAGCCGATAATATTGATAGTGAGTGAATATGGAGTTTAATGTCGCTGGGGGAATCTTTCACCCATTTGCGATGAATATTGACAGTGATATATCATTGCAAAACAGTAGAGTTATATTGTTGACAAATCAACATTTTGTGGGGGAACATACCAATACTCCCACCTTCCAATTACGATCTCAGGAAATTTGTTTACTTGACATGAATTCTCTTATAGCAAATGATAATAATGTCCATTCGAATAGCACCTCTTCCCTGAATTAGGATCTCCATTATTACAGTCATGAAATAGGATCACTATTAACATGATAATCAATTAGGATCAGCATCAACACAGCACTGAATCATGTTAGGTTAGATTAACCTCGATACATCAAAGAATTGTGATCATCATGAAATATTCCTCCAGTGATAAAGAACATTAAATCAATCAATCAAATCCTAAAAACATTATTAATTATATTATTGCCCTTGTCAATGGTTTAGTGTTCACTTGTTTTACCTTTTCAACTTCATGGGTAGTATTCAACCCAAGCTGTCATTTTTCAGGTACTAGAATGAATAAATGAATTACCGTACGGTAGTCCTTTATGTTGCAGCAGGAATATTCCACCCATACATTTACACTTCCATCTCATCCTACTGGGTACCCTTTCACAGCTGGTTGGACTGGGGCAATGTGGATATTAGCACTTTGTATATTCACTGTGGCGAAACTATAAAAAAAAAACCACCTAAATGTCTGTTTGCACTACAAGAAACCTATTTGAAGATCTGAGAATGTTGCTGCTGCTGCAATTTTTATCTGAATGAACATTATTTTTTAATTTTCTGAATTGGGGTTTAGAGTCACTTTCAAGAATCTTTCATATCATGGCATGTCAATTTAGGGCAAAAGGGAACCCCACAACATCCATAGTGCTGAATATTGCAGTAAACCAGCAAGCACTGACTGTTAGTGACAAGACCAAGGATAACTGCATTGCCATGGTACAAACAGCGCATCCTATCATTAATATCATGTCAGGAGAGGAGGAAAAAGTGCAATAATGGAAAACATGTTTCTGTAAGAAACACTTGATAGATAGCTGCCTGGCTCTCTTGGTGATGACCCATCTCCATTGACCAGAGATTTCATAATTGTTGCCTAAATAAAAATCAACATTCTTCACAAAGAATCTGTCAACAGAATTGATTTTTATCTGAAGCCCTTCATGTTTCTCCCTAGTTCAACAAGACAGCAACAGGAATTTCATTTCCTGGATGAGCAGAGAAAGTATTGCATGTGATAATATCCGAAACTTAAAGGACCAAAATAGACTGGAACGGGAGTAATGAAACCATCAAGATTTAACCTGTACCGATTCACGCAATATTTCTTCTTCTTCACAACGGTGATGAATCCAACTGGATAGTCCTATCTGTAAAAGCTGCACGGTGTGCATAACTACTATCTTTGGTTTCAGAGTTCATGCAGCTTGATGATGAATCGATATTAAACGTTATCTAGCCAACGTATCAAAGTGCGACATAATGCATTGCTTCTGAGCAGCCTAAAAAACCTTCTTACAATATTGGCGGAGTTCCGTCTTTGCAATGCAGGTATTTCGGGTTTGAATCCCAGCATCATGGTCCTGTTATGTCAATTCACAATTTAGTAATTATCCAAAAAGCAGAGATATTTAAATTAGAATCCTAACTGCTTGCATGGTCTTTGATGTTACCACTTATGTTATCTTGCCTGAAATTCCATAGTTCTGCTAATAACGCGTTTTTACTTCACAAATTTCTAAATTTCCAATCTTTTAACTTGATAATGGGAAGGAAAAACTAATTTCATTTAAATATTTATTAAATAATGTATCTTACTAGTAGGTTTGTCATATTGTTGTCAAATTTAAATAAATTAAAATTGAATATTGAAGCTCATAAATCATTCATTTCAATAATACCGTCTGAAAGTATTAATCAGACAAAGAAGAGGGTTATATAGGTGGGTTAAACCAAGCTTGAACATAATAACTGAACTTTAAACTAATACTGTAAATCATTAAATTAATGTGAGCAGAATATTAATGCCAAAAATTTGACCGCCATATTGTCGCATTTAATTGCTGTGCATTAAAGGTAAGTACCGGTAAAGAACATGTATGGAGACATTACCGTTTGCATTTTATTGGTATTTTATTGCATTTACGTCTAAAATCTAGAGGTCGTGTTAAATTAGGTGATGCATTCATTTCATGATTTACAGTACTTCAACAACAGTTCTTGGACCCATTTGACCGACTAATGAGTGAGAAGATTCACACACACCTACTGTTTACAACAGCAATTCATTCTGATGACAAATATGGTACAGCCTGAAGAATTATCAAAAATATCAACTATCTAGTTTGGAATCTATACAACACACTCCCACATTCACAGACCTAGATTTGGTATTTAAACAGTTTATCTGATTATGTGAAATCAATATCATGGATGCTTTCAAAATGAGGACATCTGTATTAAGAGTTCATCACAAAGTACCACCAACTTCAGGCATAGTTCATTTATTTTTAGCCCAAAATCGATTAATCCTTCCAAAACTATTAAAATCCAGAGATCACAGAGATAAAATCATTTGTCTTGATTATATTTACATTTGGTTGGCCTGGTTCTTCGTCTACCAAATAAATCATCCGGAAAGAAAATCTGTTGGTAATTTATGTTCTAAAGATGGATTCTGCTAGAAGATTCAACTTCGTTATACTAAAAACGCAATTACTAAGGCGTTTACTGTGTGATGACCTCACTAATAGCCGTGTTCCAACATTCTATTTGTCCATTACATTGAATTCATACACTATAGAAATGATAAGCATAATTGGAGACTATTGACAGTAGAATGCAGTGACAGGCATAAAACATGGACATTAAAGTGAGTTATTGTTTTACGTTGCATCATCAAAAAGAAAGTTATGATCTCTATGGACTAAAATATTGCAAATGATAAATGCATAATGATTATGTACTCATAACAATATATCATAATCAGTCAAAACATGTTCACAAATGCTTTCAGTTTGAGTTTCAAATTGACATAATTCAATGTTAGCCAGCATGAATACATAATTTAGCTCACTAAGGCGATCCTGCCAAAAAATACTCAATTTTCTATAACCATGACCATCCAAACACAAAATTGGCTCCATCATTTAATTACGGCCACGTTCCAATCTAGCCTTCTGTTTCCACTTCACCCAGTTCGTTAAAAAAAAACTGCACTTCAAAACACTTTCAATAAATTGCCATTTTGGGGGGTAAAAACTATAGGAGAGTTAACCCTAAAAGGCACAATATCTTGGAATCATAATTGAAGTGGAATACAGATCTGCTGAAGTGTGTTGTGATAGCTCAATATTGGTCATGCTCACATTAGCTCTATGAAGTCTTTATACGGTCTTGATGAAGTCTTAATGAAGACCCTGCGAGGTCACAGCACCCTCTGATCATTTCAACCAGGACTACAGATAACGGTTTCCTCAGCCTTGGGAGCAAGAAGTCTAAAAGCAGCAAACCCTGACCGGAAATCTATGTCACGGGAGGTCACAGCACATGGCAAACAAAGTGGTCACGAAACATGCATCAATGTAATGAATCAGATCTTAATAAACTCCATCAACGTTCTTATTCCAATTGATGGAAGGGCATTTCTGTAGGAGCATTGTTGAGTGTGAGAGCAAGAGTGCAGTCAACAGAAGCGCCTGTGGAGAGGTGCTATCTTGCACTTTAACCCTCACCCTGCTGTACTAGGCACAGGCACTTCCCTTTGTGAGATCTACAGTTGCCTACAGCATGGAGAGGGCTAAATACAATATCCATGGTAGACACTGGGAGACGGTACAGCAAGGTCATCATGACTACCATCATTGGTCTCGTAAGACAGAAGGCCCAGAATAGACTTGTTACAGAAAGTTTTTGTCTTGTCTTAAAACTCACATAGTCATACCCTGGGAGATGTTACATTAAAGTTAACATGGACCATCATCACTGGTCTAGTCTCGTAAGACAGAAGGCCCAGAATAGACTTGTTAGAAAAAGCTTTTCTCTTGTCTTGAACCAGTTATCAAGATAGGGAAGCCAGAGGGAATATGTCTTGGATAAAGGTGGATCTGGTTTAGATACAATTCCAGCTCACAGGATTAACATTTGTCAGATTTCAAGATCAATATATCAAAACTCCATTTTTTAGATTAAGACAGGAATGTATTTTCGATCAACTCAATTGGGAAACATACAAACAAAACATGCATGGAAATGATCAAGGTAGGAAAACAGCTAAATGAAAAATCCATGATGTTTTTTAAAGATACAAATCAATTGATAAAGCATATATGAAAGCAAGATCAAATGAAGATTACTGCACCGCTTGAGCCTAGCCTTTGATCAGCTGTGCTAAAAAGGCTTTTCTTTTAAACATGTTTTATTCTATTTGAAGAGGAGTTGTTTCAACTTAGGAGAGTTTGTGGAGCATGTAGAGAGATATACTTCAATTATGGTACACATTGAGAATGTCCTTTGTGAAAATTGACATGCACTTAACAGGCACTAAATGTACCAAGTCTTATGTAATGGATTTTGATTGCATCCCAAGTTCAGTTCAAGCTGATTTATAAAGAATTATCTATCAGTTTATTTTATGTGTCAATCACCAATTTAAAATTGATGCAATAATCTACAACAGTCTATTCTAATAATGTTGCTGGCAAATGTATACATTCCTAAACAAATAGGAGACTTGATATTTTAAACATAACCATGGCAATACTTGATCTCCTACAATCAACTAATAATTCTCTATATTGAATTTAACTACATTTATGGTCCGTAATACAGTAGATTTCAAAGAGAGCTATCTAAACTAAATTCCCTTTAAAATAAAGGACAATATAGTCATGAAGATGCATACCTAATTATATTTTTCATTGAAATTGACTGCATATATTAGCTTTCAAATATATATATCTAAGCTAATTTCCTTTTTAAAATAATGGACAATATAGATGTAAAGATGTATACCTAATTATCTTTTTCATTGAATTTGACTGCATGTAATAGCTTTCAAAGATAGATATTTATAAGTTCCTGTGTATGTGAAGGCCTTCAAAAAGCAGACACTGTAACGTTGTGAAGATGACTGATGTTTCAGCAGCAGCTTCAACCTCAGGTGGGTTGGCTGATATACATAGTACAGGAAAGAATCATTCATTCTGAGACCGTCACACAACCACAAGGGGATGGTGTTTTTTTCCCCCAGTTTGTCAGTTAATAAAATGTCAAAATGCATAAAGGACACAAAATGGAGTCATATTCAATAATGCCAACAATAATGTTTCCACAATTTTGTGTGGATTAACATGATAAATAACACATTTGTGACCAATGAACAACACATGGACATTCTTGCATAAAAAAAAAAATCCTCATTTTTTTCACAAACCAATCAATCAGTGAATAGTTCTTTCCCTTGATCAAACATATTTCACCTTTTTTAAATGTTTGTTCGCAAATGTGACACACTGAAATATTCAATAGCATCACGTACACGTCAACACAGAAAACCACTCTTTGTATCCTATTGACCAGAAGAACATGCAAGGCCTTACAATGTATACTTCCTGCAGCTGATGTAATTAGTGCCTCGGGTGTTCTACTTAATATATGTAATGAAGTGTGGTGGGTGGCGGTACTTACTGAAACACTTGCAGATCTCATGAGACATTTCCTACAACTAAACCACACCTGGAACTGTCAAATGAAATGAAGAGCTACATCCTATTAATGTTAACTACCATACGAGCACACCTTCTCTGGACTAAAGGGCTTGAAGCACTTTGTCCGGCGAAGCCAATAAGTGGTTAATTGAACGGCTCAAAATCGTATTATAGGTGAAATAGGTAAGTGTATGGAATGGTTCTCATGTAAAGATGTTGCCTGTGGCTGTGTGGCACTAGTAGTAGGTTATTGGTGTGGGGGCGCTAACTGTGTCGATTACAGGACACTATTTTCCCAGGTCCTCTTAGAATTGCGATCAATGACATGATGAGCTGCTAGTGTAACAGGGAAATCTTTCAAAGAGCTTCCCAGCTGACTAGTTATCAGGGAGATGAAACTGCTGACTAGTTATCTTGGAGATGAAACCGCTGACTAGTAATTCTGGATATGAAACTGCCCGACATTCCACACTGGAGTAAATCATGTACTCAGCTGCCCCGGGACGGACAAAACTGCCATGTATGGTCAGCATCTTGCCCTTTCACGTAGTACACTCCAACCCAGCCAAAAGGTTCAAATAACTCCGGTGAGAATTGCCAACACATAGACAATGAAAATACACATGTACATTTCTACAATAATATTGCCAACACATGAAATGAAATATACAACTAAAATGCCATTGAAGTTCTTGGAAATATATTCCTTTTTCTATAATGTAATTGGAGAAGGTTGCCAGGAGAGCTATGACCGTACAACCAAAAGGTTGAATTAACTCCAGTCAGAAATGCCAACATATAGACTATGAAAATACAGAAACATGAAAATTGGTGACACACATGAAATGAAAATGCAACTAAAATGCCATTGAAGTTCTTGGAAATAGTAGTTGATATTCCTTTCTGCAATTTAATTGGAGAAGTGGGCCTAGGGAACTATGATGCTGGAAAAATAAATATACAATGTTGCCACCCAAGAATGATTCCCTACTCTTCAGTTTTGTTCAACATTTGAGATTGAGTATGAAATCGTACTCAAGTGAGCAAAACAGGAAAGTCTGGTAATCTTAGTGACCCGGCTCAGAGATTATGAAACTTTGTTGTGTACAATTTCATGCTCAATATAAATATTTGGTTCACAAATCTCCATACAAAATTTAAGTTTGAGCATAAAAATCGTACTCAAAATGTTTCATAATCTCGGTGGCCTGATACTTCCAATCCACACTGACTTACTTGGTTGTGTCCCTTGCGCTCTTGATGAACTTGGAACATTCCCGCTTGTAAAACGTCTTCTCCACCCATGACCTCTGACTCTGCAATTAGACGATGCTATTGTTAATTCCAGACACATAGACCAAAGTCAACGGCATAAATCTCTTTAAATTCTAAGGAAATCAATACAAGGTGACATGTAGGTCTATTCCACAAACAGTTAATCAACATTAAAATCAAGCCAGTGTACAAAACACTACTTCACCAGAAACTGATTTTTTCGCGCATGCTTTTAGCATATGTTCTTTTCTAGATGTTTGTTTATCAGGGAATAATCATTCAAACTAACTTGATAGTTTCACTGGAAACTGATGCTTTTAGAATATTTTTTTCTAGATTAGTCTTCAAGGATTAGTCAACTAAATGGTTTCACAGATTATTTACAGCGATCTCATTAAATGTATTAAAGTATTAAAATGTTTTGATAATGTAACATAAGATCAAAAAAAATTACTTTGAATTAATTCCTGATATTATAGCATATTTCAATATTCAGTAATCTAGGTCTCCCAGTGTTTGCTCTCAATACTTAGGTTTGGATTAGTGTGGGTTTAACATGGTTTCACAGTATTTACAGCGATCTCATTAAATGTATTAAAGTATGATACTAGATAACAATGTTCTATGTTAAGACCCATGGCCAGTAAAGTGATCTGAAGGTGGTAACTGTATGGATTTAGGATACAGAAATAGCAACCCTAATTTTCGTAGATAATAGAATGATTCTCCATTGCAGAAATCCTGCCAAGACTCAGATGGTATTCATCATGGATTTGGGTCTTGAGCAATTTCTCAACACAGAATTTCAGGAATCTGGTTATGATGGGATAAAAACCTAACACAACCAGACATTTCAGTAATAGATCCAACACACAAGAAAAAATGTCCAATAAATTCCACCTACACAAGGTTAAACTAAAATGAAAATACTGATTTAGCGATTGATAAAAACGTCCCCAACTTCATTGTCGGAATAATTCCGCGCATAATATCTGTGATCAATAAATAAACACAAACGAAAGAAATCTGCAGATTCCAATGAGGGAAAAAATGTGCTGTTGAGAACTAGCTCATGAATTTTATGTCTGTAATAACATGCCTATCGTTTTCCTTCCTAGCTGGTGTTAATGGGTCATAATCTGAGTTCATTCATGTTGAAACCAACAAGAGCAATCTGTGCGATGTGATGTGCTATGGGTTGGTAATCACACCAGCCTGGCAATCACACCAGTCTGGCAATCACACCAGCCTGGCAATCACACCAGCCTGGCAATCACACCAGTCTGGCAATCACACTAACCTGGCAATCACACTAACCTGGCAATCACACGAGTCTGGCAATCACACCAGACTGGCAATAGCAATATATTGGCAATCACACCAGCCTGGCAATCAAACCAGCCTGGCAATCACACCAGTCTGGCAATCACACTGACCTGGCAATCACACTAACCTGGCAATCACACCAGACTGGCAATCAGGCAATCACACCAGACTGGCAATAGCAACATACTGGCAATAACACCAGGCTGGCAATCTGCCAGGCTGCCATCTTATTGGTCACACTTACCGAGCGTCAAATGTGAAAAAAATGTCCACATGGACTTAGAAATCGTTATCTCTTGATGAGATAATGAACAGTGATGGACACAACCACGATCCTAACACGTTTCAAGTGCAAGAACAATAAACTGTTCAGTCAACATGTCAGAAACACGACAAATAGCTGAATTATGTTTATGGAATTACAAATACAAAAGATAAACAGACAAGGAAAGACGAAGAAATTGTAATAATGAGAAAACAGGTCTGGTCCATTCTTTTCCAGATGGTTACTATAGGTTATAAACATCTTAGCTCAATCCTTGCAGAAATAGTTTCCATAACAACCATACAATATGTTACTATGTATTTGACATTGTTCATTGGAAATATTCAATGAATTGTGTAGAGTTTTGCAGCAACAAATGGCAACAGTGGTCAGATACCTAAAGTACTACCACAAAATACATGCTGACATGAGCCACTTCAGTTTAGCCTTCTCCTGGATTAGGCACATGCACTGCTCTTTAGGGCATCTCCGTTTGTCACCAGCATGGACAGGGTTAAAGTGTAAAACTTGATTCCTAGTTTAAAATAGACTGGTAGATATCATTTGGTCTTTGACAAAGTTTACTCTAGATAATAATTTTTAAAAGCTTAAATGTTAAAAAAAAGGCAAGATCAATTTAGTCAGCCATTCATAAAATATATTACATTTTCATCTTCATATATTCCTAATAATTTGAAAGGCCACGGACAACGTTTTTCATCTTGTTCAAATTCATATAGCCATTATGGACCCATTCCAGTCTTGATTTTTTTCCTTTCTGTCATCAACATTTTGTTTGATCTTGGAGAATTCATAGCATTGATGGGCAACTGAGAGGCCCATGCATTTGTGCATCTATTATTTGCAGCATACTCTCCCCATCAGATGGTAAACACTGGCATACCCACATCCCTTATCAGTGGGTCTCTATTCTGGCAGCCAGTGATGTAAGACACCCATGAGACTTGCTTTACTACAGTACAAATGCCACCAATGGCTTGGGACTGCAATGAAAACGCCATTATGTATCATAGCCACGGAACTAGTCTTCTCAAGGAGTGATAGGGAATGCAAGTATCATTGGGTCATCAAATTAACAGTTATAGACAGAACATGTCTGGAATATAGAGTAGCGATACAAATCTCATACAGTTAAAATTTAGAAGGATGGGATTTGAATGGAATTCCTTCTAGAATTATAGTTTCACGCTTTCATTTCCTGAGGCAGAATATAATGACCATTGATGTCTTAAAGTGGCACTGACATCTCAAACATATCTCAAGGTGTAAAATAAAACAAAAACTTCTATGGAAAAGAATTTGGTTTTGCATATCCATTAGAATCTGAAATCAAAAAGCCTTTTCTTAGTCATTTTCCACGATCACATAAACATTCATGACATGAATACAGTGCATAAATGTAAAGGGACATTGAACAACCATTGAACAGATTATAAATGTGTCTAAAACCATCTAATTGTATTCATTTATTTAGAAATGTGGCCACAAATTTGAAGAAGGTGCCATTATGTCCACATATAATGCTATCCAATTTCCATACTCATTGATATATTAGGCGATATTTTAGCAGCATTTCTTCCCTTCTGTGAAGACATTGGAGATACAGCAGTTATTTTCTGAACTGGCAACTTAACAATCATGACCCCTGATTGGTCAAATGCTAAGTTGATGCGCACATTCAACCTATCACATTGCTACAATGATAAAAGTCACAATTTATGTCAAAATTGACACTGGAAGCTTGGGTTGGATGTATACTCTCAAGGGAGTTGAGGTTACATGAGTGCACACGTTGATCCAATGACAAGGATAATACACTACTGTTTTGAGGCTGATCCTAATCAATTGTTGTATTGAAGGTAATCCTACAGCATGGCCTTAATGATCCAATTCAGTGTTGTAATGATGGTGATCCTAATTCAATGTTGTAATGAGGTGATTCTATTTCATGGCCATAATGATGGTGATCTTAATTCAGTGTTGAAATGATGAGGATCCTAATTTAGTGTAATGATGGTTATCCTAATTCAGTGTTGTAATGGTGGTGATCCTAATGCACTGCTGTATTAACAGTGATTCTATGTCATGGCCATAGTGATGGTGATCCTAATTCAGTGCTGTGTCAATGTCATGTTCTTGATCTCATCTAATCATTGCAAGCTCGCTGAATGCTAAAAATTGTTTACTTAAATGAATACGATATATAATTACAATCTGTTCCAGCTAAAGTATAGAGTGGCTCAGGAGACAGCGATGTGATATGGTGTAATAGAAATAGATTCAAGGTCTCTCAGCGTACTTGCTGGATGTAGTACACAGAATGCTTCTTCGACATACATGTATTTGTTTTTAAAATTGAGGTTTAGACTCGCTTTCAAGATTCTTGTCAGTTTAGGGCAGAAGGAAACCTGCAACATCCGTAGCACTGAATGTTGCAGTAAAACTGCAGGGAGGATATCTGCATTGCCATGGTACAGACAGCGCATCCTAACAATATCGTGTCAGAAAGATAACTTTAACAAACATTGGTGCTGGGTTCCCCGGGATGAGATTTGAACTCAGAACACATAGCTCCAAAGTCCAAACATTCTACCACTGCGCTACCTCCCACCCCTTATTCAACATAAAGGTAGGTAGGCAAGGCCATGTGTTCATCACAAGCTAAACTATTGCATAAATAATAATCATACTATTTAAAACAACTCATCACCATCATTTTCCTATAACAAAAATACGGAATGTGTTATCTTACACAACTAAATTCAGAAGATTCGAGGGACAGATATAGATACAATCTTAACTGTTAAATCATATTGAAAATTGTGATACTCAACATTTTTTAATATATTCTTTCTTATACATTTCTTAAATGGCTTTTAAGCATTTCTTATTAACGTTCCTATCAAAGAGGATTAACATAGGCTGATCCTCCAGTGCCATGGACACAGGCTGCCTGGAAGGAATATCATTCTGATGGTCTGATGGATTTCAGAAACTCAATTGTGTGTACTACAAAACATAACCATAAAAGATATTCCCTAAGGAGAAATTCATCAATGAAATGTACAACATTCTGAACAGGAAAAACAACATGTTTTTGGACCTTGATAATTACCTTTAAACACAGACAGTAATTTATTATTAATAACACAAAATTACTAAGGCAAATACACATGAAATAGAGCTTGTTCTTTATTTGAGGATATGAATACTAACCCAACAATAATCGCCATTGATTTACCTAACCTGATTAACAAAGTCACCGATTCATTTTCCAAGCAATTCCAAACACTACTTCATTGCTAAATGCTGTATGAAGAACTGTACAAATAAACATCAATATTAATTACAATATACCTGTGTTGGTTACAACCATTCATTAGACTGATTTCCAAATAATTGCAAAGCAATCAAGTCATTTACTGGACAAACAAAAGCCACTCGCACTCATCAATACCTCCACACTGGTGCGGACATCGAAATGTATAAAGAAGGATTTATCAGCCTTTATTATTTGCAGACCTGTAATATGACCTAATAAGAAGAGAGCAAGCACTATAGCAGACTCTGCATTACACGCACCAAAAGACACTGGACTAAAAACACGGCCATCAATGGTCATCCCGTTAACACACTACTCTACTTAAATCAATTTACCACTCTTCCAATTACGACAGGCCCTTAATCAGATCTCGGCACTGTTTTACAGTGTCCTACATACATGGCAAAATTGCCGGAACAGAGGGATTCTTGTCGTTATTCCTGTACACAGCTCTTTCCCAGCTTCACGTGGCCTCTTTATGACAAACGAAACGGACGCACCGATCAGACTGTTCGCTGGCTTTGAACTGGCACTAACTGAGGTTCCGACTCGGACCTGGGTGTAATGCGTCTCGCAACACTCGGACCACTTCACTCTCTCAGCGGCTTCCACGCAATTTACTTTGACACGTTAGTACTTCCAATCAAATTTTATCACCTGATGCGTAAATTCAATCGCTGGATGGCTCTTTACTCTGGGAGGGCAGCCCATTAGGTCACTGGAGCTGTAGGGTTGGTTGACATTACGGGGAAGGAAGCAGGCAGTGATAAGCTGGAGAGGTCCGTGATTCCTGTATAATCCACCCATAAGCCGTTTAAAGTGTTCTGGTAGGAGTCCATAAACAGAAGGAGGTCATGAGTAGGTCTGAATGCAACCAATGCATTGAAAGTCAATCCAGGGCAGGATGGTCTTCTAAATGCCCACTTGGTCCACCTACATGACAGTGCTGGTAGTTGCCACATCTAAATGCCCACTTGGTGGTCTACAACATGATGCCAATGCTGGTAGTGGCCACATCTAAATGGCCACTTGGTCATCTAGAGCATAATGACAATGTTAGTGGTGAGACTTGAACTCGCTGACTTGTAAGTCACCCACGATTCCCAGAGACCTGTAGGGATAACTCAGACTAAAGGCTGCCACCTCATTTGTATTGGTATTAAAGTTCCACGATCTTGTTCAAATTTCATTAAAAAGCTTTCAAGAAAGGAATAATGGCCTTTCTTCAATAAGCTAGCTGGCATCAACTGTCAATGTTTTCAAAGTTAAGGAAGTCTCATTAAAAATAGCTATAGAACAGGTATTGAATGGAAATAATGCAACATTTTTAGTATACTCATAGATTTAATTTTGTGTGGATATAATCAGGTTGTGCTACTCAAGATAAAACCTCTTAGCTCTTTGAACCCCCAAGTTAAAAGAATTTGGTATTTATTTTAAACCTCATCTTGCAAGGATAAATGCTATTAACTTTTTATTAAATAAGCACTCATAACATTTCAAATTGAAGATGAAGATTCACATTAAAAAATATATTGTAATTGAATGGAGAAATGAGTTCCTTGTATGTGTGTGGTACATTACAAGCTGGTTATTTACTTTCTTTATGCATCAAGTATTGAAATCAATTGTCTGATGAAGGACTGAGCACTTCCAAGGAAACATTCATCTGGATCCAGCTAATGATCACCTTCAAGCTTCAAGCAGTACGCCTCCAGTGTGAAGCCAGATTTGCCAAGGGACAATTAGTCTCCAACATCAAAGTTCATTGCACCGACTTATCAGAATGTGTGCGAGATCAGACCTCGAAGACATTGAAGACCTCAAAGATTACTTTCCATATGACCACGAGCATGTTCTATATGCATCATCCAGGTTACCATGGATGACAGACATGTCAGCGTTATCGTAGACAAAGGCAGATTGACAAAGGACAGGAAACTTTAATCTATTGAGGGAATGTCGCTTTAAGATGACAGTCGGAATGCAATGTTCTTACATCGTGGACAATAACCATGCACACTGAAAGCAGTCAAAACTCGTAAAAAAATCAATGTATAATTGCAGCCATTGGTCTTTATTAGCAATGCTGTGTAACTATGCAGTACATGGCAACAGAAAGAAAGTCAAATTAAAAGCTAACAAGCAATCTAGGAGTGTCTGACAAGGTCTGCACCTGAGTGACACAACTTGCTTTGGCCACAATAAAGCAGGAAAGAAGGAGTTCTCTCTGTGGGAACATTCATCTGTTTCTGGGCATTACAACAAGACAGAGGCGGAATCTAAAGGATCGTGGAGATAAACTTGAATGGATTCTCGTAAATCTGTCCGACATCAGTTCTCTCAGACGAAACACATTTCTGTGTAATTGGTAAAAAATATATACATGGATATCAATCCCTGTCGAGCATGAGAATGCAATGAACTTTTTTCAAGTACTTGCTTATAGTATTTGGTGGTCGTGATAAAAGAATCTTGAAAGTGACTCTAAACACCAATTAAAGAAAGAACAAAAATGTATATGGTATTTTCATTACAATTTCTATTGGAATACTGAAAGGTATCATTAGACATGCTAGAATATACCACTAAAGTATTTCCGTTCCAATTTCAATTGGAATACTGAAAGATGTGTTTAGAAGGTATTCATAACAAAGCACTGCTGTCATCTCAAAGATCCTCTCTGTCATATTGCTATTATAACAGGACTAAGTTCATTCCAGACATTAAAACCCAAGCCGTCTGTATTGTGAGTCCCACACTCCATCAATATAGTCAAAAGGGTAACCCCCCAATGGCCACCAGGAGCATATATATAATCACACATGGCTACACAATTCCATGACATATTACACATTCCAATCAACAACCTGAATAAAAAGTTGAGGTAAAATATTCTAAAGCAAAAAATACGAAAATGTCAGTTTTCTAAATGTTGGTCCCGTGATACTTCCCAATGAATTCCCCGGACCTTTCCTCGGCTGGAGAATATATTACGATATTCCAGGTTTTTCAGAGCTTAATTTTATTCATGAATATCGGTAAACCTTTGCAGCTGTACTTAACTAGCAATGCTGAACATGAAAAGAAAATAATGTTGCTGCATTAAGTACTCTGTTGATCAGAAAATGGTAAATGATTGTCAACAATGGTTGCTCTTATACCTCTATACTTCCATCACCAGAGCACATACAGAAGCATTGATTTAGGAACACGTTTATGATGCATAATTACCGCTGAGCTTCTGCAGTGTTAAGAGATTGGTATAAAGGTCTTTGCACACCAGAGGCAAAGTCTGCGGCGACAAACTCAGCGATTTACATTCTGAGATAGAACCTTATCATTTTTCTATATGCTTGCAAACCAAAAGCAAGACAAATTTCAATAGTGAGTGAATATGAAGTTTAACATCGCTGCGACAAACTTTCAATGGAATCAGTTCCTATATTTTTGTTATTGCAGCTTATCGTCACAAAAATAAATCGCCTGTGTTTGGTGTATAAGGACCTTAAGTCTCCAATTAATATATTGATTTCTAATTTGTACATTTGCTGATTGATTTTAGACCAATCACAGTTGCTGCTTTTTTCTCCTCCTATATTGGAAAGGAAACAATTTCATTTACATTGATTATTAAGGCTATATTTTAAAGTACAGTCAAGATCATAACCTATAAGAACGTCAGGAGTGCTTCATAGAAATAGAGAAATTGTATTACTTTTCAAAATGAAAATAAAATAATTATTACAAGTAAATGCATTATAAATATACGGTTAACGTTTGATTATGATAATGGTGTAACAGTTCATTGCTAGCTCTTGTAATAAATTATTTATTAACCAATGCAACATTTAAACTTAAAAGATTATATTTCCCTTTTCAAAGTAAATAATCATTCACTAGACACAAGACTAGACTTGCAATGTCTCAGCTGCAAATAATAATCTGTAATGCCTTCTAATAACATTTTAAGCTAACTGAGTTCTAACTCTATATATCCATGAGCCACTTCTGGTAAACATACAAAGTATGATACCTGGACTCATTTTATCATTGAAAATGTAAAGAATGATTGGACCTCTTTCTACATCCGAATATGACAACTTCAGCAAATCATCAGAAACAAATAGCATGTTGTGATCTGGCAAACACCCATCTTGTCTGTAATTGTGTAGGATATTGAAGGATTTCTTATACGGGAATGAATGTAAAGATATTTTGAAATGCTGTCAAATGCAATGTTAATATTTGTAAATTGCCTACAGCAGCACTGCACATGTTTCTACAAGTGACAAGCATTGAGTCGACGACGACATTTCAGAATACCTAGGTCAGAACCATGACGTCAATTCATTGGTACACCATGTCAGAAATTCATCAGAACCTCTACGTATGCCACGGCCTTTAACGATTCCACATCTGCGTAATACAAAGACGGCTTATGGCTGATAAACCATGGAATACTCAGATAGTGCGACACATTCTCATATTGCTTTATTAATGAAAAATTCGCGAGTTTAACCTTTTGATATCCCACCAACATATGTCCCCAACGTTGATGTGCTTTTCTTCTTGCACCATCACCATACAGTTTCATGTTGCTCATGTTCCATAATGCTCCCCCAGACAGGACACGCGATTCATTGTTCTCTTGGCCACATCAGGGGTGCGTTCAGTCAGCACAGAGTTGAGTAGGCCGCTTAGCTAAACTGGTTCCATGTCCCATGTATGGTTCATACGACTCTTGAGACAGTGGCTAAATTGGTAAGCCGCTTGCAAGCTCTTGTGTCTTTGAACACACCCCAGCAATCCCTCCAGCTTATGCAATGCTTTCTCTGCTAATCTAATCTCGTTCACTGTCTGGATTCAATATGGAAAGAGAGGAACAATGAAGATTGACAGAGGAGCACTCAGAAAACACAAGCAGTGGTAAAGCCCAGTCGTTTTAATCACGGGCTGTCTGTACAAACTGCCTCGTTGATCACCGCCAAGCTTATGGGATCGCATGGATCATCAGCCTATACATAGAGACGGCCTGCTTGACCAACGGAGTGTGATGGGTTAGAGTGATGTGATGGGCCAGAGTGATACAGGACACCGATGGATACATACCAGGCCACTGGGTTGGTCGGTCCTGTACGTGATAATCTCCATATGCATTCATATTGCCATATTACGCCGCACGAATGAGAGAGAACGCCACTTTTGGAACACCTACTTATCATGTGTCGATATGACAACAATATGGAAAGTAGGGAAAAGGAAATATGGTCGGCCATAAAACTAATACTTATAAACAGGCAAGTGTAATGCTTTTGAGCATGCATGATTACATTCATGTTAATGTCCACTGTTTATGCTACCAAATGCTGAGACACCGACGCGACATGGATGCCAAACTTAAAAACGGCCAGTACTGTTCCTACAAAATATTCTTTTCTCAACTTGGCAAAACTCCTCCATCTTGTTTAGGCGATAATACAACTCCGCTATACTACTCCACTCTGTCCACCCACTTCCCAGTATTCTGGATATTTGTGCTATATAAATATGTATAATAATATTTATTATAATAATAATAATAATAATAATAATAATAATAATAACAACAACAATAACAATCAGTTAAGGCCCATTGCCTTTAAACACTCTGTGCTTATAAAACCAGACTTGAGACATTGTTATTCAAACAGGCATTTGACTAGACGTTTATGCTTCTGCCTACTGACAATTTTCCTGTTTACTCAGACTCGCACAAAGTGCTTCTGAGCAGCCCTACACTGGATTTTTGCCAAATACAAATATTTATATATCATATATCATATCATTATGTGGCAGTGAGAGATCAAAGTGCTATAGTCCAATCAAATGAATCCTACTTCTCATCATTCATAATGAATCCACCTACTCATCATTCATAACAATTTGCTCTGTTATTGCGACTTCCAGAATTAGTCGCCCTGCTGGATGTTGTAACCTGCTGGATGTTGTAATATACTGTAAAGAGTTCTAACCTTCCCTGGGCTGGGGGAGATGCAGCTCCTCATACATAGGGTAATACTAGAGGGAAAACTATTAAATAAAATTGTTACCAATAATTACAGCATTTGTGTTTGTGCCTTGATATTACTGCTATCATTTAATGAATGTTTTTCATATAGTGTGTCCTGAGGTATACAGCTGCTGTGGAAGGGCTTTACCATAAAAATAAGAATAGATGCATACAATGTTACTAATGATATATTTGTTACTAATGATATATATATTTTTTAAATTGACATAAATGAAAATATATGGACTATCAAAAATAATAAAATAAATGTAATTCTGCTGTTTTCCTTTAATTATGTATTAAATAAATTTAATGAAATATTCCACTTGTCACTTGATAACAAAAATGTATCTCTATATGACAAGTATGTGACAATGAGGTCAGGAGGGATCCATATGACAAGTTTGATGAGTATGTGACAATGAGGTTAGAAGGGATTCATATGACAAGTTTGATGAGTATGTGACAATGAGGTCAAGGGGGATCCATATGACAAGTCTGAGTATGTGACAATGAGGTCAGGAGAGACATACATGTCAGTATCTCTTACTATCTCTCTGAAGTCATGCACAGTCGGTTCATCACAGATCACACCACATCAGATCACACCACAGAGGCATTCTGAAGCGCTTTATGCCATTGGATGACAGTCTGTCTCAAAGGACTTGGAACGTACACCATTAAGTAGCCGTCCTAATCTGACCGGAGGTCAACTCTGGTCAGCTCCGGCCTCCTCCAGCACAATCTCTTATTCAGACTGTAACAGTTTGGTGGTGTGCTACTTTCTTAACAAACTCAGTCCATGCTGGAGGCAACCGGAGATGCCTTAAAGAGTGGTGCCTGTTCATAATTCAGGACTAAAAGAGAGAGGACTAAAAGTCATTATCTTACGCTTCACACTGAACAAAGCCGAAATCTGAAATGATATATTTTCAAATAAAAGTACAAATCAATACGGCCTACTGCAGTTCGTGAAGTAATAAGATTATCCTCAATAAGTAGTGGTGTATATTTAGCTTCTTAAACCCATCAAGCTACCGGATTAGAATGTTCAAATTCCTGATGGATTTCACATTTAATCATAGAATGACTTCACACCGACCCAATAGCCACAGATTTTCAAATTCTCTTTTTAGCAGAGGTCTTGTACAATTGATTCCAATGTCAATAGTGATAAATTGCTACCCGGAGACCTTCAATCGAAACCCCTTCTTCATTTTGCCTTAATTGACCATTCCTCTTTCTCCTGACGTAAATTGTCCAATTTCAGCTTTGATTTGCGAGAACCATTATGACGATTATTCAATAGCTAGGTATTTTTGAAGACCTTCGATAATTTGCTGTCATAGATATAGATAGATAGATAGATAGATAGATAGATAGATAGATAGATAGATAGATAGATATATAGATATAGATATATATAGATATATATATAGATAGATATATATAGATAGATATATATATATAGATATATATATAGATATATATATATATATATATATATAGATATATATATAGATATATATATATATATATATATAAAGTGAGTACCATGATACAACGCGGATCAATGAAGTTTCCGGATGTCTCGGGACACCAAACGATCGGCGCGAGCTTCGGCAGATGGACAGGGAATATCAAAACCTGTAGTTTTCTTTGATGTCAATCACGGCCATTGATTAAGCAATACAAGGCATGGTCAACGTTGTCAATCTTCTGGCTTAACGCCAACATCTCCTTTCATGGTGACCAACTCGGCAGCAAGGTTGTCAAGAAGTTACGTTTATTTGCCAATTTACGGGAAGTTTCGTGTATCAAAAAGTGTGCTATGAATACGTAAGCTTATGCAATGTTCCTGGTAATGGGACTGCTAAAAACAGCAACAGTGGCCATTACAAGGCAATCATATGAAAGACATCGGCTTCTGCTGCAGCCCTTTGTCTTCAAACTCTGCCTTCTTGAATGGAAAGGTTAATGAAAGCTGCGATGTTCAGATGGCAACACATGGTTTGCAATCGCAATGCGATAAAGCAGCAGGCAATCACGCAGAAAATCTGTATCCATGAACAAATAGGTCTCCGAGCATCCCAGACATATTTCTCACTTCTATTATGGACAGCATTTTCCCCGATATTACCATGAAATGTCCAATCAAACAAAGACGAGACAGAATAGATTCCAAAATGATGATAGTGATACAACATACCAATTTCCCCAATAGAAACATGAAATTTCCAATCAAACAAAGACTAGAGCTATTGAAGTGATGAAAATAGTGATCACAGTGTTATAACATACTATTATTACATAGTGATTGATTAATCAGTAAATATTATTGATGTATTGGTCATTGATCTTTTATGAAATCTTTAATATTTGTTCTAATTGGGGATCAAGTGCACTTTCAAGATTCTTTCACTTATATTACGGTTTGTCAACCTGAAACACTTGTAGCGCTGAATGCTGCCGTAAACCTGCAAGCAACGGCTAGTGACCAAGGATGATAAATGCATAGCCACGGCAAAGAATAATCGATCATTGAAACTCCCGTGTCGATAAACTGAGTGCAAGGAAAAATTGTAGACACCCATGAGTATAAACATTTATTTCCATTACCACTTCATTTTATGTCATTGAATTTAATTTGAATAATCCACCTTTTATATTTACTCAGCTTCGTTCTCATTCCATATTAGCTGCCAATAGACAATGTCCATTTGTGTGCCAGGTGTAAAAGTTCAGAACAAAATGCCCGCTAAATGAACGTGCCGCATGTGGTTTCTTATGGAATGTATTAATTTATGCAACTAATTAATCAACTTCTTAGAACTTATTAACTTATTGATATACAAACATAGTATACTATGTAGCACAGTAGTTGATAATATATTGAGGGATGGATGGTCTTAGTAATCAATGTAAACTTGTTGGTCAACCTATATCACTTACTAGTATACATACTGGTACATACTATTGTGATGTCCTTGTATCTAAGTACATCATCAATAATTGACATACAGATATTTATCCAATGATCTGATTATGTTCCAGTATCCTAATTGACACCACTGGAAATCAGTCTGAGGGACCCGAAAATATCCATACTATCAGTTGGTTTGTTATTTATGAAATTCTCCAAACAGTGTCACGGTTTTTAAATGAATCGAATGATGCATTTTCTGTCTCATATTGGCTTCCTAGTTTCCATGCAAATATATTTTCCAAATCCTGGATTACAGGGAATTCACATTGGAATTAATCAATGACACAGAATTCATATAGGAATAAATCAAAAGACCGAAAGAAAACACAATCCTCTAATTAGTCTACTGCCTCTGTGTCCAATTTGTATAGGACATCACTTCTTGTCAGCAACCATTATTTCAGAGTTAGGTGGCAACATGGGTGTCCAATGTTACTGCTTTAACTCTTTCCCTGCTGGATTAGGCACATGTATGGCTCTTTGTGGCATCTCCACTTGCCTACAGCATGGAGAGAGTTAGAGATACCATGCATAATAGGATAATGGTATTCAAATGTTAGGATAATGTTATGACATAATGTCATAGAATATTAAGATAATGTCATACAATATTAGGATAATGTTATACAAAAATCCGAGAATAATTTATACAATGACATTCTATCTGAGACAACCAGCATGCTTGGATCAATATTTACCAATTGAACGTAACACATTATAACAGTAATATCAAAATAATCACAGGCTTGTGCTTAGGTTTTCTGTAGTCGGCATCAATACCATTTATACTGTTATTCCAGTTTGGACATCGCGGTCCAGACAGATTCCCGTTTCTGTGTATTCAGTCCAGTCAGACTGAAGGACTGACGTCACAGACTGCCATCGGTGGTCTGGCAGCTGTCGTCAGTGCCGCCGGTGCCGACAGCAATGGCTGTTGATGTGCCGGTGCCGTCTCATCTCCGTGACTGCAGCAGGAGTGAGAGTTTATCAATGCTAACATAACCTTTGTAGCTAGTTATCCAGGACAGCGTGCCACTCCTCTCCTTGTCACACTGCTGTAAGTGATCACACCATTCCACCGGAGGTCCAATACCATTAATTAGGTAATCACTAACTAGCAACTAGTGCAACTAAATAGAGATATACTAATGATTGTACGACAAACAACAGGATGAGTGACGATCAAAGATTAACAGCGATTAGATGAAACACTATAGATAATTTTATATGCAATATTATATTTAAAAAAAGGATGGATAATAAACATATTCATAACACTTTATTGATCTTTTTTAATATGTATGGAAAACTATTGTGGATATTAATAATTAATTAAATATGTTGACATGGCATGATGGTAGGAATATATCTGTTAACTCAGTGCAATGCATCAGCTTGATTCAGTCCAGTCTATGCTTGTACCTTCACAGAGAAATAAATGGTCATCGGCTATAGGACCACAGCACCAACGGTATACACCAGAATTCCAGAATTGACACATTCTGATCCAATATAGCTACAGACTGCCTATTTCAAGCAGGATTCGTCCTCTAAAAATGACAAGCTCTATTGCTGTACTATCGGTGTATGACGGCAACAGCGATGTTCCGTGTGAGAATAATCTCTTGTCAATAGCCAGTGGCCTAAGCCGGCACCTCGCAATGACAGTTATTGCTGTTCCCATGTCCACAGAGTGTGTCTAGACACTGTTTGCTTGGTACCAGGAGTGTGTCTAGACACTGTTTGCCTGCCACCAGGATCTGGCTCTGTGATGAAGCTGACATAATGCTTCCAAGGCAAATTGTTGCTCCTTCTTTTCTATAAATAATACCTGGAAGTATCCACTAACCTTGTCTTCCATTGACATGTTTTGGGCATTTTATTTTTTAAAAGAAACTATATCATTTTTATGGAATCTAATAAACATAGCGAGTAAGAAACCCATACAATTCTGTAACCAAAGAAATGGTGTTAATATCAATTATTGGTTTACAATAGTCGTGACAGACTTTGACAAAAACAAGATTGGATTAATGCTGTTTTGTTCAAAAGAAATATATAGTAATGAATGAAGTGAAAGTCTAACAAAATAACAGATATATATGGCTAGACAAGAACACAGCGAAAGCTTCTATAAAGGTCAAACCAATATATACATATATTGCCAATAATGTGGGTAAAAAGCTCAGGAATTTGCTCAATAGCTGTTCCTTCTGAAGGAAATGTCAATACATTCTATCAAAGTGTTTTTAATATTGGTCCAATGACAACTAGTTCTCAATTTACAGTAATACACACAAAATAGAAATTATCACCAATCAATCAATAAAATGATGATCAAATTGATAATATCCTTTTGGGAGGAATGCTACCAATTCAGTAAATTATTCATGCAGCAATTTAGAACTGTCGTTATTTTCTCTCTTCAGATTCCTTGGTGTGAACATAGCAACACCATGTAAAGCAGTTCTTAAATTGCCACAGCAAACCGACCGTTGCTACTTTAACAGTTATTGAGACCTCCACGGCCGTGCTAAAGCACTGATCTGTCAGAAAGGAGACTAGTCCGTAGAGAGCCAGACAACTACCGACTGCAATGCAATAAGAGGTTGCTGTAACTATGGCCATGGTTCACAGTGAGACACCAGTATCAGTGATAAATGTTCAGGTAGATGTCCTGTGACGTTTTATGTACAAGAAGTACGTACATTTCTAAAAATCAACACTACTTTATCACATTTCTTGTTCATGATTTGCAGAACTTTGCGTTTGCATTTGTTAACATTTTTACCCACTGAAAATACCTTTCCAATAAGACGATTTCTAGATGGCATTTCCCCAAACTATGCCCCTTTCTGGCATTCAGACAAGAACCATTACTAATGTATCACTGTGCACACATTGGACATTCTCAACTCCTTGGGGATATACATCACTTACTGAAATAACCAAAACTAATATTGTTTCATGTAGCAGGATACAAAACCACACTCACCCTAAAACACAGTTCAGATGGAACGTTTCCTCTTGGCTGTAAAATAATTTTACTCAATATAGACCATGATGACGAATGTGAGATGTCTTTCATCAGACAGAACACTTTACCATCAAACTTATTGTGCCACAGACAGACCACAAACTGCTTCTCTTCAATGTATTTCCATCCAGGTTAACCCTCGTTTGCTAAATCTTCAAACTCTTCAGCATCAATACTGTAGTTAATCCAAAATAGCTAGGCTACTGAAATGCTACTGGAGATGTCCTGAAGAGCTGTGCCTGCGTGTAATCCAACAGGGAGAGGGTTAATGTGCATACTAACCATTTCATTTGCATCCACCATGACAACTGGATTAATTTGTTCATGAAGATAATTATAGTGTTGTTTTTCATTTCTTATTTCTCAATCTCTTATCTTCTTCTTATTCTTCTTCTTCTTTTCTTTCTCCCCACTTCTTTTCTTCCTCATGGAGGAGTTGATATTAAGTTGTAATATTCATAATTTGCAACCTATCCTTTTCTTCATGGATGAAATATATAGTTTAAAATTAAACTAAACTGGATTAAAGAAGTGAATTCAATAATCCAAATATCGACAGAAATTATTTCCATACTCCAAATACCGACAGTCGATGAATGGGACAAGAATCTAGACTTCTTACAAAAATTAATCTAAAATGTATCAGGTTACCTATCACTGGTGAGAGAAAACCATGTTTGATGTCAGAGATGATGTCATAGAAGAGAAAAAATGCTCACAGTATTGCCGTATAAACAGCTGGGATTCCCCTTGCTTTTCAAACTGCAGAGACATCATGACAGGGGAAATCATGCACGAGTTAAAATTCACCATAGGTCTCGACCCGCTAAATATATATCTTGAGAGTCATTTTACTAACAATGACAAATACCTCTTTTGTAGAGTAAAACCCTGCTTATGTATAAATTCTCGTCAACCATGGATGGACAACATCCTGATTTAGAAGTAGCTATGACACCTTTAACACTATCATCGCTTTAAGTATGCTGCTTTGTTCCCAAAATAAACCGTAGTTTTGTGGGACATGTTTTGGGCAGGGAAACTCACATAATTGTAATTTGATCAAGCTTGAAATTTCATGAATAGTTCTAATTAAGTTAATGACAATTACACTTGGTGAAACATGCTCATAGTAAAAAAGAGAAGGTGTATGTATTTTTTATTCCTATTCCATTCAATAATAATTTTGATTAAAAATAATAATAATTTTGATTTTGATAAGGTATAAAATATATGTTTGTTATGTATATGTATTTACATTTACATTGTATTACCCAATACTGGCTCCCACTGGAGATAACATCAAGAGGACAACAATGTTATTCACCCAGAGATAACATTTTTCAACTTCACTGATTGGTCAAGAATTATTAATTTGCATAGTTATCCTCCAGTAGCCAAAGACTCTACCATTGTGATGTCATCACCACCGATGGTTGTCACCATCATAACAATGATATGACGTCACAGTGCAAAAGCCCATCAGCTTGTTCATTGACTTTCCAGTAAAATCTTTTCACAA
>JAUTBV010107400.1:0-14803 GCA_032361325.1 Lepetodrilus fucensis
ACCAAGGATCAACACCGCACAGTGTAACTGCGCATACGTCGGACAGAAAGTACAGACATTACAGCTAGAAAGGAGCAGGCCCTAGAGTAGGTTAGAGGACAATGGCTGTCTTGGCACATCTGAGAGCTTCTTGGAGGAGTTTGGTTTTGATCATATCTGTGGTGTGTCTGTCCCCTCTCGTCTTCCCCGGATCATCATCAGTAAGTACATGTGTATTGAAAGGACCGGAGAGGTTTGGGTATCGTTTCTCGAAGCTCTTAGCCGCCAAGGGACCATAACAATAGCACTCTCTTAGCAATGTATTAGCTATATCGGCAAACATAGTGCTATGGTACCTTAGCGGCTAAGAGAGCCTTGATGTGGAGGCACTTGTCCTGTACACTTGTGTCGCACATTAGGCATCTTCCAACAACTGAAAGTATAGACTGGTATGATACTATCAGAACAGAACAGAACAGAACTTATATTTCAGTCAGGCCGTGAGCCTCGGCATACGAGGTACGAAAATAATAGGATAGAACACTCGTCGCAAATGGGTGAAAGATTCCCGCAGCGACGTTAAACTCCATATTCCCTCACTCACTCACTCAGGATAGAACACGGTAATTGCGGACATTCAAAAAACTCTTATATTCCGTCTATGAGACCATAGCGCTCTCGTAAGTATGTAGTCCTCATGATATGGCTACGAGAGTCCCTGTGCCCTCGTAGTAGATTTGAGAGCTTCGAGAAACGATACTCAGACCATTGAATCGAGGAAAAATAACAGTGGTACCTTTATTAGTTTAGATTAGCATTAGATATTTAAGTAGGAGCATTTGCCGTATAGGCACGTTGCCAATGGTGCCAGCATCATACATGTACAACTCTTAAAAGATTCGTCATCATAAAAGCAATATTAGATCATTGTATTATAGAATTATGTATTCTGAATTAGAGAAACTTTCATACAATTTTATTTCAGCATAGCTACTATACTGCTCCTCTTTGGATGTCGAGAAAGGTTATTTTGCTTTATTATTACCATATGAAATCTGTCCATTACCTCGTCTACATTGCCTCCCAATAATGGACAGATACCAGCTTTTCTCCTATATAGCATGTTAACTACCCGTACACTTTACCATCTGTTTATGAATCACTATTATATTGTGAAGTTGAGTTGATAGTCTTATCTATGCTGTGTTCACATATAAACACTGACAGTAATAACCATACGACCACTATATTGGCAGGAGTCGCGATGTGGGTTCTGTCTCCTACTCATGGCGATACTGTGGATCACGGAAGCGCTCCCATTGCCCGTTACCTCGCTGTTTCCGGTTGTGCTGCTGCCTCTGCTTGGGATCAGTCGGTCAAAGGAGGTCTCGGTCTTCTATATGAAGGTTAATATTTACGATTAAAGGTCCGTACACATCAGAGGCGGTGACAACAGAATATTTTATTAAAATTTCGCTTTTGATGTAAAAACATATACTAGTATACATAAATGATAAGGTAAATCGTTGAGTTTGTCGCGGCGAAAGTCGCCTCTGGTGTACAAGGACCTTAAGACGATTTGACACTTCATACCATCTTAAACATCCGCTTCTAAAATATATACTTCCGTTAGAATATTTCTATAATATGAAGTAGGCATATCACAAATGATGAGAAGAATATTGTATAAGATGGTAAAGAAGAAAACAGAAGTGAAAAAGTGATTACAAATACAGGTGTAGGGCCAATGCATTTATTTAAATTTTAACAAATTTGCAAATTCTAGATATTTAAATAAAGCAATTGCTTTTCTTAATATACAATAAGTGTACTAATAGTAAATACGTATTCGTTTTCAAGATTTCTTAGATCAAGTTTGCACTACTTTCAATCGATGCAAGTGTTATTCAACAACCTTACATACATCTTTATGCATATCTTACTAATTGTACTGATGGAGATAGCGATACCTACAAGTAGGCCTACTAGTAAACAGTCTGATTGATATGTAAGCTGTAATGATCTATTCTTGTCATACTTCAATTTGCTTACAGAACATAAACTTCCTCCTAATGGGAGGCCTACTTGTTGCCATAGCGATTGAAGAATGTAATTTACACAAACGATTCGCCCTGAGACTCCTGCTACTACTTGGAGTGCAGCTACGAAGGTGAGCCTTGCTGCGATACTCGATGAAAGATAAATACCTCAATGTTCATACATATATTTAATAGCTAAAGAAACTGGGTATCGTTTCTCGAAGCTCTCTTTATACATGAGACGTTAGCGCTCGCAGAAATGCCCAATCATCACTTATGAGATCATTACAAGAGGGAGGTATCTTAGTACAATAGATACAGAACTTTAAGAAACGATACCCTGACAAGTACTAGTATGCCGCATATACATGTACTAGTATATACCGTTGTCCGTATACTGCTGTAGCAGTTAGTTAATTTTGATGGTCACGTTTGAATGGATTCTGTTTTAAATTAAATAGAAGCATAATATGGTAAACTATTAGAAGTGTTGTAAAATAACATTGCCAACAGATGTTTCTGTTAGAGTAACCAATGTCATTCAATCACTTTACGTTAGACAAATAATCAAATATAATAAATATTATAATTGTCAAATTTCTTCCAACATCACAACAGCCTGCTATTCCGACAATGTTAGTATTTATATACAGTGTATAACTGGTGTGTGACACTAAAGTGTAGGCCTTTGCAAATGCTGGAAGTTCCATAAAATGGCTTCAATTTATCTGTCTATAGATAGTAACGAATAGCGCCGACAGGCCTACTACAGAAAACTGACTTGATCATGTCGTGCAACACTTATAATGTCTGCAGTAAACCAAGTTGTAATTTAGCTATGTCGCACGGAGTTTGTGGAACAACAGAAGAGCTAAAACAACAGCTAAATTCACCACATTATTAAAGACTAATTTCTTTCTAATCCACTTTGTTAATATCTAGTCACATTTTATTCCTCCACTTTTCAATGTTCAATTTAGAGTAGTCACTATTTGATTCTATTATTCACGAAAGGGGATTGACAAATAACATGACATCCTAATCCATTATTTCTACATTCATCTAATATGTTCGTGTCCATGATTTATCAATACGTTTGTGTAATTTTCGAATGTTTGATGATTTAATTTTGTTTACGTGTTATTTTTGAAAAGTCACACACAAAATGGAAAGGAATTGCAATCAAAGTCTTTGCCAAGAACTAATATAAAAGGTAGCTAGAGTAATGATACACATATCAAGCCTATATCGCTTGAGTGTATGAAACATCTAGCCTGTTTCTAGACTGAATGAAACCAAAGACTTATCCTGGGTTTGTAGACTGATGCTAGGCTTCATGCTGGCCACTGGGATCATGTCGATGTGGATCAGCAACACGGCAGCCACAGCCATGATGTTACCTATAGCCAGAGCAGTGTTCTTCAAACTCAACGCCATCAGGAAGACCGCCAGAGTCGCCCAGCTGGACCATGACGGTGCGTCGACGTCGTTATGTGTTGTCTGTCCATGTAGAATAAGGCATATATAGTTCGATGTGTGCCATACACGTATTTGGATACATTAACGAAAACTGTAGGAGTTCAAACACATTTGGACTGAATCGCAGAACAGCTTCTTCGTTTAACATCTAACAATTTGGACAGCATTTCGGGAAAGATACTTCGTGAAGATATAAGTGGTGTTCAATTGACAGTCTTGGACACACATTCTGGACAGGAGGCTGCTCCTTTCTAGCTGTTCTGTCTGTACTTTCTGTCCGACGCATGCGCAGTTACAATGTGCGGTGTTGTTCCTTGGTAACTGCGCATGCGTCGGACAGAAAGTACAAACAAAACAGCTAGAAAAGAGCAGCCCCCTGTCCAGAATGTGCGTCCAAGACTGTCAATGGAACACCACCATAGTTACATGTACTGTAGTCTAGAATGGAACGGTTTCTAATGTCCTAGCATATTTATTATTGTTAACAACCCATGAGGAACAATTGTATATTCGCTTATTTTATATAAAACATTGTATGCGACGTTATTAAAATGGACTTCACGTAATTCCAAGCGAGCAGTAACCAGACAAATTATTGTCTTTTTTTTTCAGCAAGAAATGTGGAGGATAATTTCCCCGGTGAAGATGAAGCTAAGCATCCTGTAAAACTACTCGGGGACAACAAGTAACACAGACACTTGATTTATAACTACATTTATTGTACTTAATAATACTTAATACTTAATAAATACAAACATATAAACATAACGATGTTCACAGCGTTAAACCCAGCGTTAAATTCATCAACGTAACGCAAAGAAATAATGATATTATATTGTTCGACTTTTATTCATGTCTGATCAAAGATATGATTATTGTTTTCAAGAAAAACTTACGAAGACGCCGATGGAGAATTGGACAATGAAGCAGAGATTATATTAAAGGGTCTGTGTTTGTGCGTGTGCTACTCGGCTAATTGTGGAGGTGTGGGGACACTGACGGGTTCCCCACCGCAGCTGGTTCTCAAGGGCCAGGTAGACAGGTACGTATGCGGGGGTTGTTGCACTGCTATCGCAGGAATCAGACAAACATGCAAACCCGTATAGCAGTCACAATAATCGCACGCACCAGAAACACGGTGGAATAAGAATTATGTTCGGAACGCAGATGGACTGAAATCATGAGCGTATTCGATTCAACACTCGACCTACCCTAGGGTGACGGTCGCGTGTTGAAATTACCCAATGAGGGTACTCGTATCATCATGAGTGCTTGGTCATTGGCTAATTTCATCACCCTAGGTGTTTTAAGGGAATACGCTCCATGATTGTGTCAAGGAACCCATGTAAGATCATCTAAACAAATGCCGAGAAACATCTTTGGATAAATACTATGAAGATGGATCATGCAGTACGTGGTAATGTGCTATACTAGGATGTTTTGTTTCAGGATAGACGGTAACAGTGGCACGATTACCTACACCTCCTACATGATGTTTGCTCTCCCGCTATCCCTGGTGTGTCTGGTCGTCATGTGGGTGCTTCTACAGATCGTCCTGTTCGGCTTCAGGTGAACATGCAGCAGTCGCCTCCTCCAGGAGATACTAGATACTCAACAACTTGTTTAAGTTCTGTTTGTAGAAAATAGGCTTTAACCTCAACTAGAGTTAGGACGCATTTATGTAGCAATAGCATCTCCCACAAGAAATATTTAAAATCTGGGGTGCGTTCAATCAGCACAGGGCTGAATAAGTCTCTTAGGTAAACTGGTTCCCTGTCCTATGTACGGTTCATACGACTCTTGAGACAGTGGCTAGTTTGGTAAGCCGCTTGCAAGTAAAGCCCTTGTGTCTTTGAACGCACTCCCAGCTCTCCGCGATACTCAGTTTAGTCTCGTGCAGAAGATCTACATAATTTGATCACTTTTATCTTTTTGTATTTTTTTTGTATTGGGGTTTAAAGTCACTTTCTAGAATCTTTCACTAATATCACTTGTCAGTTTAGGGCAGGAGGAAACCCACAACATCCGTAGCGCTGAATGTTGCAGTAAACCTGCGAGCACCGGCTGGTACTGACAAGACCAAGGATGATAACTGCATTGCCACTCTACAGTCAGTGCATCCTATCAACATCGCGTCAGAAAGGTAACTTTCGCGAACATTGATGCCGGGCCCCCCGGACGGGATTTGAACCTTTGGCTCCGAAGTCCAACGTTCTACCACTGCGCTACATCCCGCCCCCGAATTTGATCACGAGCGATGGGACATTGGGAAGATGTGTACACAGGTGTGTCATTCTTGTATTACAGGAAGACGTTTTCTTGTCAACAGTCCTCTGATAAGGACATGGAAGAGGAGATCATGAGAAACATAAGACAGGATTACGAAGACATGGGTCCCATGAGGTACATGCATGCTAAATACCAACATAACATGTCATAATACTCTTAAACAAATATTACCAAAATAGTATTGTCACTATATACTTGTCGCACAATAGGTTTCTATGGTCTACGTATTAATGAAACATGGGATGTTTATGTCCTTATTCAAGATTTCCAATGTTATCATTGTTTTCCCTAATAATCATCATTGCATATCACTGCTTCACCCACTGTTTTAGCATCAAACGTAGAATAAATATACAGCTTCTGCTGTCTTGGTATTGCATGTACATCAGATAAACTCCAAATGCTCAACAGATGATTTTGAGAAATTATAATTAGGGGAAGTGAACTATAAGACCTCAAATTCAGCTTTGCTAGATGTCACTTTATGATCTCCCAATTTTGAAGAATAGGTTGTTATCGTCACGAGGAAATTTATTCATCGATTGTTTTATTTCTAGTTTTGCTGAGAAGGTGGTTCTCGGCCACTTCCTGTTACTGGTAGCGCTGTGGCTGACACGAAATCCAGGGCTTTTTCCAGGGTGGTCGGTCTTCTTTAAACACGGGTACAGTGGCATACACATGTATAACCGCTTTGTCGTCTATTTTCTAAAATTGTATTACCATTTGTTTCGTCCAGCAAGGAGAGGGTTATGTATTGTGATGATGATGATAATGATGATGATGATGGTGGTGGTGGTGATGATGATGATGATGATGGTGGAGGAGAGGGTTGATGGTGGTGATGACGATGATGATGATGATGATGGTGGTGATGATTATGATGATGGTGATGATGGTGATCGTCCAATCTCGAGCTATGATGCACATAGCTCGAGTTCTCAGGAGTATGATCAGTGCAATCTTGGCTCCCATTCGTACAGGTCGATCGCAGTGCTATGACAGTCGTATCATGGCGTTACGACTCCCATAGCGCTACGATTGCTTTGTTGAACAGGACCCAGACATGTGACAGTCAGTCACGAAACATGGGACCAAACATTGCTGGGGCATTAGACTGTTAATGTGAATGTACGGCAATTATCAGTAGCAATCAGGGTATGGTTTCTCGAAGCTCTCAAATCTACTACGAGACCATAAGGACTCTCGTAGCCGTCTCTAATGCATGGGGATCGTGCACCTACGATAGCACCATGGTCTCATATTGTATATGAGAGCTTCGAGAAAGAATACCCTGTACAATTATTCATGAAGCTCATCTCTTCCAGGTATGTCAGCGACGCCGTGCCCGCAATGCTAGTTGCAGTAAGTCTCTTCTGTTTCCCAAACGAACGGCCAAATATTCTTTGTTTCAAGAAGAATATGGGTAAGCTTCAGCCAATTATAATTCCGTTGATTTATTCCGAGTGTGTAATGTACGTCGTGGATTTGAATTAAGTTAATTCCATATATGCTTGTTCACTGCGTCATAGGTTCGAAAGATTACCCCAGATCTATTCTGCAATGGTCACCGGTGTGTTCCAAGTTTCCATGGGGAGTGCTCATATTACTCGGTGGAGGGTTCGCTCTAGCAGATGGCTTTGAGGTACATATACTATGTCCTATATAATACAGCAATGCCAACGTATTAATTTTATGCACTACTGGTATATGTTGAGAACTTTGAGAGTTATGTATTTGAAGAATGGCAACTACTGGTATCCATCTACACACTTCCCACTTAATGCAGATGTCAAACTATTTCAGAAATCTGGTCTGTCTCGGTCCGTGGCGGACAGTCTGGTGTTCGTGCAGTCTCTGTCTCCTGTTGTGGCCGGAGCGGTCATCACGGTCATCGCAGGGGCGGCCACCGAGGTCGGCTCCAATACCGTTGTCACATCTCTCTTTCTACCAATCATCGTCCAGATTGTAAGTACACTCACCTTTAGGCCAATGGGAGCCATCGTGTGTTCCAGTGCGGCATGTGTTTGTGTCACTTCCGGTTTTATGATGAACTATGTTGGGTATCCTTATATTGGCCTATTATTAATACATAATATGAACTTATAGTATGTAAATGACTATATACCTTGGTTGTATTTTAGGCAAGAAAAACTGCGGTGAATCCATTGTATTTCATGATTCCTGCCACCGTTGCAACGTCGTGCGCATTCATGTTGCCCGTGGCAACGCCGCCCAATGCTATAGTGTACTCCGGTGGAAATATCCGAATTACAGATATGGTAAGCAATAACACAACGTGTATCCACTGAAATATGAATATTAATATCAAAATAGCATATTTTTAAATAAAGAAAGACCATGTTCATATAATGAAATGGTTATTTCAAAATAACTTATGTATGCTTCCGTTTTGGCATTCAGTTAGTTTGACCATAAGACTGGCTTACAATGAACATAGGTCAGAATTAAATTAAATGTTAATTGTAACTATTTATTTCTAATCGTTTCTGCATTTCTTCTTTAAAGAGATAGCGGTGATGCGCGCATTTCTAGGTTGCTAAATAATACATGTTTTATTGCATTTTCATGAACAATGGTATATCTAATCTTGGATACCAATAACTAGCCATCTATGATTTTCAGGTTAAGGCTGGCATCGTGATCAAAATAGCCACACTGGGTGTGATCATTCTGGCTATTAACACGTGGGGAGTCACGTGCTTCAACCTGGATGTAGTCCCTGATTGGTTTGACGTGGATCTCGGGATGACTGCCGCTAGAAATGTTTCCGACAATGCAACCATGTCAATGACACCGTATGTGTGAATGTCTCTGATGCGAGGACAATCTGAACCAAAGTTGAAACTGGATGTTCTGTTTGTTGGACGATTTCTTTCGGATGTTGTCTATTGTTCCGACAGAAAGACATTATTTTTGACGTTTTGGTCATCCTGGTTAGGATTTCTGAATATCCGGATTATGATGGTTAGACACCGGGATTACGAAGATTTTTTTACTACAAACTCATGCTCAACTCAAGTTTTTGTTCACAAATCTCCCTATAAAAATTGAGCTTGAGCATTAAATCGTAGTCAAAATCGTTCACAATCTCGAGGACTGATTAGCATTTCTGAACATCTTGGTTTTAAATGTCTTAATCTACATTTGTATATCTCACTGGAATGTCTCATTCTGAAGAATAGACCTTCACGTCAACCGTTTCCAAGCACATCCTAAAACTATTCTGTGCAACGGGCGCCTGAACACCTTGGATTTAAATCTATTGCTCTACAGTTGTACTTCTCGCTGGAACGCCTTATTCTGAAGAATGGAACGTTAGGCCATCCAAACATTCAATCCTTTTCAAACATACCATATAAGAAGATCCTCCATGGTCAACAAGAAGACAAATTAACAACTTATACTGTCAAATTTAATGTGTTTCGAAGTATAGGCTTTCTAAACAGGACGAATACCCGACCACCCATGCTGTGATCCAAGTATCTGTTGACGTAACATTACATTTGGACTAATTTAAAGGACAACTCATACCCTAACGTTCAAATACGTTCTCAGTTTCTGCTTCTTGTTATTCCGTTCAGAACACATGTTTATTGTATTGCTGCGGGGAAACTATCAAATACACATAATATGTCTAGTGAGAAAACACGGATTTTTTAAACAGACGGAAGTAGGGCTTTCTTGGAAAACGGGGGACCTATTCTCGAAACGTTCTTACGAACTTCTTAACCAAAGAACGGTTCTTAACGGTTCTTATAGTAGTATGGCTACGAACTCTTCTTAGGCTAAGAGGTTGGAAAGAACGTTTCGAGAAAAGGACCAGGTATTATAATATCTAGGCTGTATTGGTCATGTTCCAAAAGTTTAAAAATTCAGATCCGTCAAAGAGGGTAATTCTAGCCTACTTCAATTCGTGATTGTTGTTCGTACAAGACCTATCGTGGGTATAATTTAACAACATACCAACTTTCTGTTGCGTGTATACTGTACTAAAACCAGGTTCACAAACCTGTGGTATCTTAGGATATACCGTCCGCCGTTATTTTGCAATCACACATGAACCACGAGTGCTCTCAATATTACGTGCATCATGCTCAAAGGTACAACAGAACACATGGAAGGTTAGTCAACCATATGAAGGATAGTCAACCATAAGAAGGCATTATGTTCTTCACTTCTCACACAATACGCCACTTCAGGACCACACAGTACGCCACTTCAGGACCACACATGAATGTTTCACTACGGCCCAGATACCACTGTCAATGTATACTGGCGACTTGTGCAATGATCAGGCATCCCAGTAACACTGTGATCCATGCAATCCCATGGTAAAACAATTGCATTTTCTCTATCTGTTTCAGTCTCAGATTCATATACACTGGCAATCGCCGTACACACTGTTCCTCCAACTTGAACTTGCATGTTTCGACCTGTATTATATGAATACTGCCAACAGGCAATCAGTTCTCATCATTGCATATTCCAGTTCACAATTACCTGATACAATGTTTATATCTGTCTCCAAACTGGTTCCTTGACATTCTCAGCCAACGAATTTCAGTCCACGGACCATCTTGTCAAAAATAAAAAATGAACATTATAAAAAAAAAAATATTAAAAAAGGGGAAAATATGCGATATAGAAACTATCGTAATCTCATTGCAATGATGGATCCCCAAAAGTTGCTAAGGCACTGCATTCATCTGCATATGAGAACCAATTATTCCCAGGCGGTGGCAGGCACATCGTGTTGTGCAGTAGGAGCAGGTCTGGAGGTTCTTCCTGTTGACCTTCACAGGTCAAGGTCACGGCTGTCTGTTCAGCCACAAACGTCGCCAAGGTGAAGTTACACGACACGAAAAACAACTTGAAAACACAGTATTGATAAATGTGCAAAGTGTGTGCGTAGTCAAAACCTTTTTAAAAAACAACAACATATAGATCCGTCGTGTGGTTTAAACTGCCATATAAATTATTTTCAGTTTCGTAACTACCGGCATTTTCTTCCTTGCATTATTTGTTGTACGGTATAACAGCATCAACAGGATCTACGGATGCATAGTGTATGTACAAGTCCTTGAAGGTAAGGTCTCTTCAATGACCTCTGTCGTCTCTATCCAAGATTTAACACTACTAATATTTGCCATTCACACGTCATTGGAGATCTTCTGCGTCGTTTTCGTTCCTTCCGCCGGTTTCAGCATCATTTCCACGTGTTTGAGTGACGAGTACTGATGGATGCTGTTCCACTGTATTCCGTCGCGCTGAAAGTAGTTCCGGTGGAACCCTTTCGTGTAGTACTTGCCGTTGAGGTGGGAGTCGAAGCAGTTGTTGAACCACCAGGCGCCGTGGTAGTGGTGCGCGCAGCTGTCGTAGTAGCGGCCGTCGTTGTCGCGGTCCTTGGTGCTGAACGCCATGCCGTCGTGGTTCTCCCAATGTGACGTCATGGAGTCGCCGGCGTTCCCGTGGTAGCCGCCGATGTGAAGTCTGTACAGCTTGGATTCCTCGTCCACCTTGAAGTGGTCGTAGGTGGCGACGTACTTCTTGTCGTCCCAATCCTGCATTTCAATACGAAGCATGGTGTCTCCTGAAACAGAAAAACATAAACTACATTTAGAAGTATGTTGACAAGTGAAGACTAAGGTTATTCCTTGCTAGCGCAGTACTTCCCCGCTAACATTTAATTTATGCCAACGTTATTTGTTTTTGTAGCTAAATGACATGTAGCCTATGTTATAAACAATATCATAACACCAAGCTAGCATTAGCCTAAAGCTATTTTTATAATATGATATTAATCTTAATGCAATATAACGTTCACTAACGTTACGTGTTATCTGGGTTTTGTTTTTGCTTTGAATACTGACATCGTATTTTGAACAGCATCCATGCATTTTAAAGGTATTGAACACTGGTTCTAAAACCATCAGTTATTAAAAACAATCTTGTCTTAATTTACTTCTCCACATAACATGTGATGCTCTCATAAAAGCCTACCTTACTGATGTCTCGTATTGTAGTCTCGTATCGTAACATTAACAAATCTAGCTTTTAAAATGTCACAATTTCAAAATTAACGAATTCAAAATCAAATATTTTAATATGACCCTTTAGACATATGTTTAACTTGTTCTTTAGTAATATAACATTCTAGAATATAGATTCAAATGTATGTAAACATGTCTCGATTCATAAATGCATTCATAAAATTAATTAATTAAAAACTCATCATAATAGGCCTACAGTATAGATATAAGAATAATAATTGTGTCATTCAATATATATATATAATCTCTATTGCCTATATATTCTTGGAATAACAAGTAGATAATTCTTCTGTTCAAATTAAGCTTTATCAAACCAGTGAATGCACTTCATCTGTTAATTCATTTTTACTTTTTAGCCTATCAACTTATGCCTACACGTATCAATGCATATCGCAATAACTATCAAATATCATCAGCTTATCGATTATAATAGTATATAGGTTTTCACTGTGTGATCATACCATTCTCCTTAGACAGCTGTATAAAGGCTATCGCACACATACTCTATTGTCCGTCATTTATACTTCAACGTGCGGTCATGAAAAGATTTACAACGGTAAAGGGACGTCAACTGTGAAAAAGCGGGCCTAGACCTCTTTCAAATATTTGTGTGGATTTGTCAGGGGCTATGTTAACAAATAGTCTCTACGGGCAACCCGTTTGTATGGAGATACTAAACGGACAATTGACAACTTTTGTTAGTTTGCTTTATACATGAATACATGTGTATGATCAACGTCAATTACACGCATGCGCATAAATGCATTTTGTTGGAATGTAATGGCGACTTGTATACACGACATTAAGACATCGTGAAATCTTCAAATTATAACGTGTGGTAGTGTTTGTGTTTGTTTATCGTATTTATAACAAGTTCATAAGTTATATCTAATAAGAGATGTGGTTGTAATGCGACCAGAGAGCATGTTCGGACGATACTTTGGGTGTATGCCGCCACTGAAAAACATTTGAGTTCCGTTACGTTCAAACCCGCCGGAGTTGAACCATGTATCGGCGGAATGGCTACCACAGTCGGGCGGAACAGCGGACTCCAAGGATGGAGATGGCTGTGTGGCACGACGTCATGAGCGACACTGGGCAGATGTACCTGCCAGGTCACGACCCCAACGACCCCTACAGCTGCATGTGTTACCCCAAGCCTTCCAGCATACAGATCCCGTCCATGGTTTACGACGAAATCAGGTGTCCACACCCGGAGAAGCATCATCTCCAGCCTGCCCAGGATGACGTCTTCGCTTATCCGTGGACCGTCCAGACGTACGAGCCTCCGGCAATACCTGAGTCCCGCCGGTATCCTATACCTCGGTACAGACCTCCTAAGTCTGCCCAGACGGCACCACCGTTCGTGGACAGGAAGAAAGAGGTCAGACGTAAACCTAAAGTTGTTACTGATGCTGCTGCCCCGCGCTCGGCTCCGGACAAAGTCCAAGTCCCGAAACTGGACCTCCACCTACTGGACAAACCGAGACGTCCTAAGGTCGTCACGACCCCGACCCTCACTACTATAGGAGAAGCTCAAGACGACTTCGCGGAGATGAAGGGGAACTACCCACAGATTACTCAGTTCGATAGCGTCAGTCAAGTCCTGCACCGGAAGTACTCGTCGTATTACCGCACTCCGCAACCGACTCCTATTCAGTTCAAAGATCCCGACAGAAACAGGATCAGGAAGACTCCAGTGAGAGATCCGCCGTTTAAAGGCATGCCTCCCAGAACTAGAGAAGTCATGACTCGGGATCTGCCCACGAGAAATAGTATGTACTACAACAGGTTTGAGTACAGCCCTCCCCCGGGGGCCAAACTGACCCCGGGAGCCAGGGCCTACACGGCAACCATGGACCCAATGCCTACACGTCAGTTTGCCGGACACTATCTCGACTCAAGTGAGTACTAGACCGAGAATCTATGACCATTTCAGCAGTTATTGACTGTGGAGTATCTTTGCCCAACGCCCCTCTTAAAAACCCAACAATCCGAAATGTACTCGGTGAAAACAATGGTATATAATATATTTACCATTCCTTATTGCTTGATTGCTCTGCTGTTGTATGACTCTCAAAATAGAATAACACAAAAGTCCATCTCAAAATAGAATCTGAAAACAATTCATGTAAGATACTACTAGTTAACTATGCCTACAGGCATAGAACAGCAACAGTACCATACAACAACATGTTACTATTAACTAATTGGACCCACTTTGTTCAATAATAACCATGTTGATGTATTATAATTATACGTTCTTAATTTGATGCAGTTCTGCTGTACCAAACCCTATTTACACTGTATCAAGTATGTCATTATCGCCTATCGATATATTAATGTTTGTATTAATACTTTAAATTAATTTCACCTTTAGAGAGTACGCCAATATAGCTCTTTTTCATGTTTCTTATTCAATCGTGTAATAGCAAATTTATCACGAGAGTGTATTCCATCGATAATCAACAAAAATATCATATATCATCGACATTATCTTCTTCAAATGGAACGCCCTATCTACAGACCTTTATTTAGAGTTTACAATCTGGAGATTGCATCAATAGTTCCCCAGAATCATGTCGCTACGCTTGACCCTCCCCGTTGTGTACAAAACACCCCTGAAATATCATTAGTAAATCTCAATGAAAGAGAACAGCTTACTCTCGCGTGGCAGAGTGCCAGAGACTTCTTCACGATGGAAATAACAGTTGAAATGATAATATGCACGATGTGCTGGCTTCGTAAACTGAACTTCTGCTACTCGTGAACAGGAACAATGAACTCGTAGAGAGGTTCCAATGGTCGGTCCGTGTGCACTACTGTTCAGGGTACTGGGCAACGTCTGACCTTTCGCATCTCGGATTAACATTAAAGGCATAATATCACATATATTTATGGTTGTTTTGGACTAGTTCTTAGCTATAACTGCAAAGTACATTCACT
>JAUTBV010107411.1:0-14802 GCA_032361325.1 Lepetodrilus fucensis
TTTGGGCCTTATTTAAGTAATATTTTAAACATCGAGTTGTGCTTAGGGTAACGAAATATGGATGTCCGACCATAATATTTTGTATTCTTTTTTATTTTTAAATGGAAATGTAATTTATTACTAACACAATATATGCCACATATAAACAATATATGATTGTATATTCTAATATAATAATATTCCTCGACAACGTCTAATCGGTAACTCGTAATTTAATAAATAAACACCATGCATATTATACGACGCTTCACACAATAATGATTTGTGAACAACATTGATCGTTCAGAAGGCAGAGTGGGGTAATCGAGCGATATATTTACCACTTTTCTGGGATCCCCTCCACGAGATGACTGTCGCGACATTTTATTTGATTACAGTACAGCTTTCTATACAGCAATATCACTCTATTTTCACAAGACAGATGCAAACACCTCACGAAATCCTGATACCCTCCCACATCCGGAAGTGGCCGACAAAGCTGCATCCGGGCACCCAAGGTAAATCTTGGCTGATTCGGCCCTTGGTTCATTCGTGTATAGGTAATTCGGACCATACACTTGCAAATACGTAGAAAATAATATACAGGAACGTGGCTGTATAGCATTATGATATAATATATCTTATAATTTAACATTTAATAGTTTAATGGTGTATATATTATGTGCATGCAATAGCAATAATTAATATTGTTAAGTTTTACTATTCGCCATATTTTCGGTATCCTTATAACTGTCACATAGATCGCTAAGTTGATGAAAATATATTTACATTAAGCAGTAATACAGGAGATTCATATATGATTGACGAGCATTTATATATAGGCTATATACAATAATTATTACTAACAATAATGAGAAATTCCATGCAACGAATCCAGATATTTTAATTATAGGCCTAAATAGTTATTTATGTTTCTAAATAGTATCTTACTAACAATATACAAATCTATAAATATATGACAGGGTATTAATTGGCTTCTAAATTAGGCCTAGGCCTAACAGAATAACGCAACTTAGGTCTCCAGCTCCTATTACTGTATATGCGTCTTCTGAATATGTCAGTAATAATAAAAGAAATGTCATTGACAAAAAATACTATAAATAGTCTAGTTTCCAAACGCCTTATTGAAAGAAAATGTTTTGAAAGCATACTGTTATTTTGTTGCACGAAAACATGTTTCTGACGTGAGAGTGTTCCAAAGTCGGGCTCTAGCACTGGAAACACCAACGTATGTGTGTGAACATGCATTGACATTACCAGCATCCGATTCCTGTTGCCTGAGCGAATATGGTGGGAGCTGGTTGATATGACTGTACCAAATACTACCAATTATTCAGACAAGTACATTCTATAAAAAGCCATAATTCACACTCTCAGTGTTGGAAGGTGTGGTCACTGGTATAATGATAATGTATCTGTAGTAACATTTATGGTAATTATTCACAGTGATCAGCAGTATATCGTACTAAAACAGCACTTGACATTATGTTGGATCGTTTAGGTGCAAATCAGTTTAATTGGAGGCCCGAATGGGAGAGTTGCGAATAAGACATGGCCCGAATAAGCCGGCTACAATGGGGCCGTAGAAATTATAGTACACGATATTTCATTGGTTATTTGAAGACTGGTTGAACATACCTGGTGCGCATCAAGTTAATGAGACGGTGACCAGTTCGAACACGATGGACGTGTTATGGTAGACTGTCGATAAACTTCAATTTACCATCTTTTTACGGTCATAATGACGGATTATCAAGAAGAACAGAGAAATGAAATAGAAGCTATCGAATCCATTTATCCAGAAGAAGTCGAAAGTGCGTCAATGGCGAACGTTAATTTAGCGAAATGCATAATCCAAAGCTGATTTTGAAGTACAGTGACATGTACACAGTTTTCGTGTAGAAAATAATAACTCAATAACTTGGCTCATGAATGATCTTTTTTATTTGCTTTAAGTTATACATTTAATGTTTTTCCCTTTTCAGTTATTAAAGATACCTTTCCACATGTGTTTACCATTGCTGTGACATCTCAAACAAGCGAAGAGAATGAGGGTATGTTGACTTCTGTCAAAATCATTCACTGCTATCCATAAACTGCAAGTGCAGACTACCATGCAATAATAGATTAATAGATTATTAACATTAGGGTTTGATATAGGTTAAACAAATCAGATCGATAATCAAAAGGTTATAAGCGATGGACAAATTTCAATTGTTTCTGCAGTTTTACAGTTACAAGTGTATATATATTCAGGTGTAGATTTTACTTAGTTTTAATGTTACCAGCATTTTGCACAAGTTGGCATAGAAAAAACACAGAAAAGAGTTAAGTGACCATTTATACGTCTATTTTCAAGATTATTCATATTTCATACTTCCGATATAAATACATTTGATGGAATTAAGAATTGTATTACATGTATCAATCAGTCAATTGATCCCTTCAACAGGTTCAGTCCATGTCCCAATTGGGTCATATTACCGTATTGGGACATCATACCCCGATACAGGCATAAAAATTGTCCACAAAAAGCTATGAAAACTTTTGTATGAGCTGCGGCTGTTGTCGCACGTTACTGGCGGAAAATAATTTGCATATATTATTTGGTTCAGTATAGTGCACCTGCAAAAGATCCGGAAGCAATTCCACCCTACCATGCATGCTACCATATAGGCTAAGCAGGGTAGAAGCACGGTAACATTTAAAATTTTGTTTCTGTTACCAGAGTTTGCATGCTCGTGCCAAGTGCAGTTCAGCTATGTGCAAAGATACCCTGACGAGGCGCCTCTGATGGAGATCACAGAGTTCGAGAACCTGGAGGATGAGGATGTAGACAGCATCGTGACCTACCTCCAGGAACAGGTGGGGAACCCAGCTACCTTCTAAGAGTTGTCTGCCCTTGCAGCTGTATGCTGGCTTTCCAGACAACACCTGGCCTCTGAGATTACGAAACTTTGTCCATAAAATGTCATGTGACGTCATAGCCTGAGTATGCTGTGAGTCTAGGGTTATGACGTTTTATGAACACAATTCTGAGTTGAGTATGAAATCGTAGTCAGAAAGGTTTCGCAATCTCGGGGCCCAGTTATTTCCTCCATTAATATCGCTGGGAGGTTTTCATGCATCTTGATTTCTTTAAAACAACTTAATTTGAAATACTCTCATTTGGAATACAGTTCTATGATATAATTGTCGCAAATGGGTGAAATAACCTCACTTCCAATGTGTTTATTCTGAGTATAGTAATTCCATATAAATGACACTGGAAGTACCGTGTACCTTTTATTTTATTTTAATCGTAACGTTTGGTAATCAAGATAGCTCGCCCATTTCCATATCTTGAAAATTACAGAAAACGATGATTGGTCTCAATTTGGAAGGGAGATCTCAAAAGCAATCGCTGAATAAAAATTGCTAAATTACCATTACATAATTATAATAGATTCATTTCTAAAGTGCACCATTCCCCATTTAGAAATTGCCACTGGTATGTTTCAGGCGGAGGAGAACCTGGGTGAAGTGATGGTGTTCACGTTGGTGTCGGCTCTCCAGGAACGCCTGACAACCATGGTGGAGGATGCTCGGCAACAAGTCGTCGATGAGAAGGAGAGGAAGGAACGAATAGTCGAGGAGGAAGAACGGGTGAGATAACTCCTTCCTCACTGGTCAATGAAGACCATATTTAAAATTACCTTGGTTTGTCAGTATCAGTTAGTGATTGCAGGTTTACTGCAACATTCAGTGCTATGGATATGTCTTGCCATAAGCTGGCAAGAAGATTGGAAAACTAATGGAGTAATTAGCTTTAAATGTTTAGCTGTTCGAATTATTAGAAAAATACAATAATTAAAAAATAATCGGTGTTTGTATAATTAGGGATTAAAGTACAAAATATGGTTGTAAATGAAATTGTAAATAAATGAAGGACTATTTAAACCTGTATTATTTTTCTTTAAAATGATATTGTTCAGATAAGTAGAAAATTATGATTTAAAAAACAACCTGGTCATGTTCGTAAATTGTTTGGGTCATATCCTTTTTTTTTTCGAGTTAACTTTAGGTGTTTGGACTGAGGGTTCAAATTAGTAGTGATTACGGTAATATCTTTTGTATTTATTAAATTGATTTTTAATTGCAGAAACGGTTTGAAGGAACTGTTGTAACAGTGGAGACGTTTCTGGCCTGGAAGCAGGTCTTTGATGCCGAGATGGAAGAACTTAGAAGGGTCAAGGTCGCCGCCGACAATTCGAAGAAGCTTACAGGTACTGTATACAGATGTTGGTGATTAACCCTCTCCCTGCTGGATTAGGCACAGTGTACTGCTCTTTTGGGCATCTCTGGTTGAATTCAGCACGGAGAGAGTTAAACAGGAATGAGAATCTTCCACGAATCCACAGGTTTTCTGTCTCCATGGTTAATCCACGGATCTGCAGATTTTGATGTTTCAGGGTTGATCTTGTAAACCTGGCTGTTGCCTGCGGTCGCTGATGTTTCAGCTGAAAACACATTTTCCCATTCTCTTCGATCCTATCACAGATATTTATAGTTGTTTGGGACTAGTTCTTAGTATAACTGCAAAGTACATTCACTTGATATACATAAAATCATGTTTGTACTTCCAAAAAGCTTTCCACTGCTGTGTGGTTGACGAATCTCCACTGTAACCCACGATAGACAACCTGAATATGGTCCGTATGTGTTTGCGTCATTATATATCATGCAAGGGGGACATAACTCTAATGCTCGCTCGCAGATTCCATCATAGCTCAATTGATGCATCAAAGACAAGATAAATAGCGGAACGTTCCCTTTATTCACATACATTATTAATATGTTGATAACTATCGAGTACTGGGGACTAAGTACATCAGTAAAGAACAACTTTTGTGTGGATAAATCAAGCGTAATTAGTCTCAGATCGAAATTAGTTTATCCATATGCAGGTCTATCAACAGTGATATTATGCCTTTAAGATCGTATATACAGTAGTTAATAATGTGTCAGAGTGGATGTCTATGTTCTAAATGTGGCAGGATATTCCGTTTTCTAGCACCAACAGTCGGTGGAAATCCAGCCGACTTCCAGCAGGGCACTCTCACACAAAACACACCAGTCGTGATTTGATTGTAATAATTCCGAAGGCAGCTATAAACCTCAATTCAATCAAACAGCCAATTATAGCATAACTAATTTGTAGTTCGACCTTCATCCATGCATTTACAACGTGCAGTTGATCAATAGCTGCGTTCATGGAAAGCGATTTCTTCTGATATAAGATGACAGTCATAATTATTTACACAGACAATAATCATATGACATTTTCTTGACAAACGCTGTCAACCATATTCTTTTGTTCTGATCTGGTTCGAAGAGCAGAGAATAAAGCTTCACATGACAATCCTTGTACGGTTTAATATGCTAATACATTAACTAGTTATGATAGGAACTGGAAATATGCTTTGATGTTTTGATTCACCATTACGTCTAAATCGTGGATTAGTGGATTAGACACCCTCGAGCTAAATAGGAAAGGACCCGTGGGCACACATTAGAGAAGGTTATACATAATATATTAACCGGTGTATTTTCCAAATGTTTAAATAAAATAATCATGTTATTTACACTGTATACGTTTCACGTACTATCCTTTTTTAAATAAGCACCAACCCTTCAAATCAACTGCATGGCTACTGTTTTAATGGACATTTTGAGCCAACCAGAGGCATTCACTTATAATTATGACTTGTCAGTTTAGGGCAAGAGGAAACCCGCAACATCCGTAGCGCTGACTGTTGTAGTAAACCTGCGAGTACCGTCAGATCGTACTGACAGACACATACAATGGAATCAAATCAAACGGAAGAAGTAAATTACAAAAACTACCTATGAAATCCATATACATTATCATCTCTTCGTGCAAATTTGCATTATTAGTTGCCCGCCAGATTATATTAGATATTACAAAGGAAACGTATCCGGTTGTCCACGCATACTTTGCATGTACAAACAGCTCTTTTAATTTGTAATACGATCTCTTTTAGTTCAGTAATGACTTCGATAAATCAGCGTAGAACATCCTAAACACGAGATGCTGCACAGCGCAGTGCTATGTCCGGCAGCCATGGAACGTGAACCGAGCATGAAGCCGGACAAGGATGCTTTAATTGGTTTGGCCTATGGATAAACACAGTATTTACTATTCGAATGATGGTATTTTACCATGCCAATGCTGTGCCTGGGTGGAGATGTAAAGGAAGAAAGTGTACTTGGGGTCATCATGCTAAATAATATATTGAAACGCATCATTTGATATAACATTATGTGAAAAAGAATTCTGACAAAGGACACTAAATTGGTTGAATTCAACTTCGAGTTAATTCCCCGTAGATCAGCTTCATAAAACATAGAATCTGCAACATGATTAGTATGTCCAATATGCTGCAAATTCTATAAGGCTATAGAGCCGAGCAATTGGGAACTAAGCTGATCTCTAGGGAATGATAAATATTTTAGATTTCCAGCCACTAACTTTATGTATAACGCTACAGGTTCTATGTAGAGTGTAATCTGAATGTATTACTGTTTCTAATGTTAGCTGGCGGGCTTGGAATATAACTAATGATGTTTTCGTAAAACTGTTCCCAAATAGCTTAGGTGATTACATTTCAAATCAGGCGCATAAGGAACATTCTATACGTACAATGAATTCGTGAGTTATCCATGTATTTGGAGATCGTTGTAATTATGAAGTGTTAAAACAACATTATCTACCATTCACGTTAAATGACTTTGCTTTGATATTGATGCCTATACACCGTGTTTACACGCACTGTTCCAGGAATGATTGTCTGACAATTATGTCACGAATCATAGGACTAACACCATTGCCAAATTTCATCTCAACATAATTTTGAGCTCGTTGAAACAGTACTAAAAGATCAAAATTCTTCTAGAATATAATTGTTTTTCATTTTCGTTTTGCGATGTTGCCCCAAAGACCTTTTCTTTGATGGCGGGGAACTTTCTTCACAGCATGCCATTAATTAACATTACATGTAATAAAGTCTTACCACTTCCTAAGATTTATATTGTATGAGGTTCTTAACCTTTTCCTTTAGCTGCAATCTGTCGGGGGTAATTACCGACCTGAAACATTAGAACTTCCAGGGTGAAATGTATGTGCGTATTCATCCAAAGTTCATTCTGTAAGCTAATTGTTATCGCTATCGGCATTTGCTAATGTAAGGTGTACACATGATGGATAAACATACAACTGCTGCTTATTGATGAGGGTTTAACGTGTGTATTTGAATTACGAGGTCATTATTCCTAAATATTCACAATGTACTCAGAGCTTATCAAGGAACATTATTTTAAGGAACGTATGCTCTATTCTACTAAGCATACGTTCAGCATTGGTCCAATGTCTTAGTGAGTTAATTATCAGCCTACTGTATTACAATGTACACACAGTGCTCCTTCGCAACTCTCTGGGGAGTATACAACTCAACATGCTGTTTCCTAGATGTATCAAGGTTACCATTTGCACGACCAACCCATCCTACTTTCCTAAGGTGATACCGTATTTCACCCTGTGTCTCATGATCACTGTCGTGCAGAAACATTACGCATCCTAGAATGTTATAGATACGCTCTGGCCCCGAGATTACAAAACCTTTCTGAGTACGATTCCATGCTCAACTCAGAGAGTTTTGTTCATAACGTCATGTACATTTTGAGTTTGAGCATAACATCGTACTCAGAAAGTTTCGTAATCTCTGGGTCTGGTTATGTATTAGATGTTTATTCCCACGCAAATATAATGTTGGTCGCTTGATTCGTGTCCAACGGAATCATATACATTATTTCAAAGATAATGTGTTTTGTCAAAAATAGCGTTACTCAATGTCATCGTATGATATCAACGTCACCGTTCCCCTTTGAAAAACGTATCTTCTCTGGCGCAGCCTTTTCCGTATGTAGACTGACGGCAGTTTATCAGAGTTACGTTAATCTAATCGCATGCACATAGCTAATGGGATTGCTCTAAAAGGACATTTATCGTTATCATCATGTGCACACTTTTTAAGAACTTTACGCAAAACTTTGATGATGAAATATAACATCCGGCCGGATGCAATGCAAATGGATTCCTTCATTCCATCGACACGGTTAATATTAATCCGATATTACGAGTATTATTTGACTTTCACCTCATCTTACGTAGCTCATATTTTGATCTTGACAGTACTAATGTGTCTCAGGCCCACACCAAACGGGTTTACAGGACAATATTTCATCATTAAAAGAAAAAAAAGTAAAACTGTACGCATTTCTGTATGAAATACATTCATATACAATCGTTCATTATAATATTGTAAATCCGTTTCCATGTTCATGATTTTGACAATAACAATATGGCTCATAACAGGTCGATACTATATACTTTACAAATGAATTCTGGTTGTTAATAATGCAAATTGAGAGCTCGGGTGTAACGGCTGTTTGTTTAATTAACGCCCATATATATATATATATATATATATATATATATACACACACACACACACACACACACACATATACACACATATACATCCGATTTAAAATAACAATCCAGCCAACATATGGCTTATGAGACACTGATACTACATTTAAAACCAGAGTAGTAATACAAGTCATTATTACTTACTAATAGACATATTAGAAATAGTGGATGCCAAACATGTTTGCAATCTATACTGATTTAATATAAAATACATTTCCGCTCTGAGGGCAATGAATAACACGTATACCCACACCCAAGAAGAATCTGCATGCTCTATGTTGTACGATTTGTATTTCTTTATAGTTATTGCTCCCCCAGATTCCATATAATACAATGGGTTCAACCAGCGCTTGATACAGTTTTGTAAATACCTCATAAGACATTCCACCGGCGTCTCTGAAGTTGGAGTACACAGTGGAAATTATAGTTAGAACAGTCCATGGATGGTAGCCTGAAGTGCACCACCATTGCAAACTCACAACATAAGATTGAATAAAGTTCAGCAGTTCAGTTCAATCCATTTATTACGGTGTACGGAGTTTCTCGAGTTACTGCATATATATTATTCAAGTTACTGTGCACATGCCACATAGATTGATTTACGAGCAGCTAATTTACATTCATTCCTCTAAACAATTATATGTATCTGTTGAGCACAAGAGGCATACTTATTGTTCAAATGTAAGTTTAGTAAGATAGATAAATAATTCGATACATTCGGGATTGCATTACCTACGCAATTATTATTGTATTAAAGGCGCTAAGCACTATTGTTATACATGATTGAACTGGTATAAACATAGTAATGCAGTACACGCTATAATATAACATCGTTTAAGTCTAACTCGTTGGAGCACCATACAATTGTAATCACTGTCATTTTACTGGACGCTATATTTACCACAAAAATCCGATAGCTTGACTCGCTCTATTAATAAGGTAATTCCTAAAATTGCTGAGAAAATACACGCACAAAAAACATTAATTTTACATCCTACTTTATTCCCCTATCTTATTTCCGCGAGATAATTAAAATAATGCTCATGCATGCTGTAGAGCCAATGGTGTGTACGGTACTGGCAAGGAAAAAAGAAAACAACGAGTAAATTTCATTCATGTGATCCCAACAACCATTCATGACGCCATGCCTGGCGCTTTCTTTAGCAGACACATTGCCCCATTAGTTCACATAAACTTACGAAAAAGGTGTTGCAATTATATATTAATTATGTGAGAGGTCGTGGTCGGCCATAACATTTCTGTCACCGGCTCTTGACACGAATGGGTCGACCCATTGTTTGATTATGAAATATGGCGGTTTTATCAATACTGACAATGATATACAGAAATTATGTAGATATGATACCATTAGTATTGATACCATTACGATATACGATACCATTAGTCATATAGACATGTCAAAACCTCTTAGACATAAAGGTGGAATTGGTAAAGTAAAAGCACTATAATGATACGTAGGCTTGGTATCGTTTCTCGAATATCTCATATCTACTATACGAGATCATAAGGACTCTCGTAGTCATCTCTACTACATGGGGATCGGAAACTTACGCGAGAGCTATGGTCTCATAGTGGCTCAGTCTAATTAAAATAAGGTCCGAAACTAACGCTCAAACAGATATATTATGACACTCAGGTAATCGCCAACATTTGTCCATTTGAACTCTTGACCGCAGCCAATCACAGCCTCGCCTAATAAAACTCGGACTCGTGTATAAACCTTCTGCACCGTTTACATGATTGGCTAACACTGCCTAGCGCAAACACGTGACCGGAACGTTGTGTGTGCGTTGAGGTGAGGTCAAAGGGCAATCTGATAGGTAAATGCCGATTCCGTCAGCTCTCAGCCGTGCTGAGATATAATTTTATTGAGATTGGTAGTGGCTACGAACCTTTCCAGAAATGATACCCAGGATTATCGGCGACCATGGAGTATTTAGATGGATTAAAGATCCGCATTCTGAAAACTAGGCCTCCCGTTGTTGTAATGCATGAACTCGTGTTGTTCTTAGTAAAATACAATGTGTCCGTACTCTAAGATGTGATAACCTCTAATCTAGGAGAACCAGCCTAGATATAACATTATTTCTTATTTCTATATGACCCACATATTTAACTCAATTTACAGATGCTGTGCAATTTACTCGAGATTATTCGTGTGCCCCGCTGGTGTTATGCTATATTATATTAATTGTGCATTCATTGACATAAATACTATTCATTTCCAGTACTAATTAGTTCTAGTACATACTGGATGTATTGTCATTAGTACAATAGTTATTAATATGGTTAACTTCACATTTTAGACTTGATTACGGTCAGCTTCTTGTTCTTAATGACTGATTACAGTAATTCTTTTATCCATAACCTATTTAATAAATCCATCTATTCACTGGTACTAGTATCCACATTACTTATTGATACACACTGTCATTGCCTCCATTGCCTCCATTGGCAACGCCATGGGCAACCCCCGCGTCTTCACCCACGCAACGCAATCACGTATTTGTTCTTATATACTAGTACATATTTTCTTTGTTTCCAGAATGTATAGGTGTTTTATGTAATATCTTATGTAGTGTCTTATGTAGTGTAATGTATGCGTGTATATTTTACAAAAGATTGACACAATGTGACACTTTAATACATTAGTATATATAATATATCTACAGTATCTAGCTTTCGACCGTAATGTAGGTGAACATGCATTTCATTCAACCAAACAATTCCTAATAGTAATACCACAGCAACGATTATATTAATAATGTCTTCTTATGACTTGTTTATATTTTGTTAGTAAGCTTTACCTGTATCAACCCTCACTATCTTCCAATAAATAAAATAAAATAAAAACAGTACGAAAACAAACAAAATACAAAACAATAACCAAATATGGACAAAACAACAACTCTCTCTCTCTCTGTTTTTTCTCTGTATCCTTTCTCCATACTATCTCTCTGTTTTTTTCTTCTGTCTCTCTCTCTCGCTCACTCTCTCTCTTTCTATCGCTCTATCTCTTCTCTCTCTCTCTCTCTCTCTCTCTCTCTCTCTCTCTCTCTCTCTCTCTCTCTCTCGCTCTCTCCCCCACCATCGTAAGGAACAGCAGTAAGCAACGTCTACTTTCTTGAAGTGTAAAATCATTGGTTGAAGTAAAAGACGACGTCTCATCCGCTACCAGCCAATCACTCACAAAACAAGAAACTTTACGGTCGACATCGTAGTATTGTAATTGTTCTATGGAATACAGATCTATTGATTACGGAGCAAAACGTCGATGGAATCTGAGTGTGTTTACGTCGATTGAACGATTAGGAATGGCGCTTGGAAGTGATTCTGACGTGTTCATTTAACACTTGTCAATTATATTTTCAACTCCATTTACAAACACAGCATGAACCATTCTATAGTTTATATTTCAGAATATAAAAAGAACATGATTGGCAATTACTACAAACACCGCTAGATTTTGCTTGCCGCCGCGAAGACTATCTAGTATACTGCCTCTTAACGTCATACTTGTTTCCAGCAGTACATTCCAGGGCCATTCACTGGACCAATCCTTCTGTTTACGTTATTCCAGTTGAATGATAAAACGTATGACAGAGAGATTGACAGAAATAGTTTATTATAAGTATCGTGTGGTGGGAGTATATACATCATAAACAGATTTATAAAACACCGTAAAGTTTCCTGCCATCCAGTAAATCATTAGCCTACACAGGCTACGATACATTAAATATAGTATTATTATGCGTGACAGCGTTGGCTGAAGCATCTACGTTGAGACATAATTCAATCCCGTCAAATATATACTATAATTACTATCATACCTTATATAATATATATAGTATATAATACCGTAAATATTGCCGCATATATACAGTACAGTATATATGCGTTGTAAAAGTTAATATGTTTTTCTCGATGGATCAATCAATACTATAATCTATCTTTATTAGATGTATTTACTAGATTTCACATCAGTTTTGGATATATATACATTCGGTTAATTCGTAAGAAGGCCCAGAAATGCTCCGAAGTTAAACTCCAACGGTTCCTGATTATCAACGATCAGAACCGAAGACCAAGAGATAATGGCATCATCGGAATACGTCGTGGTTGTAAATGTACGCTATTCAAGTCGGCTCCTCATACTGTGACTAAGCTAGCTATTGACTGGCTTGTACTGAGCAAGAGCCATGATGTGTCAATGTGGCTAAAGATCCCTCTAGCCTTCCATCCTGATCATGAGCTACTGTGTATTAGCTACTGTGTGATTAGCAAAGAAGACGAGAAGATTCTCGAGCTAGTATTGATGCTGCCCATGCTAACTGCACACGTTATTAACAAGGATGCGTTATCAGATAGAGCTCTGGCTCGTTAAATGCTTATGTTAGCTTCTCCCGCTTTCGCGTTCATGACCAAATTCCATCCGCAGCCAATAGTCAAACAAATAAACGCGTTTGTTTTCCTTAAATTATAATTCAAGTATGTCGGGTAAATTGAAGTGCGTAGAAGCCTTAACTAGCTTACCTAAATTATGTACACAAACTAGTCGATCACGGTAACTTAATAAAAGGATATAATTACGTCGATTGTAGATCAAATATACAGAACCAGAAAAACGTTATCAACTTATCACTGTACCGTATAGACAATGCAGACAATTACTTGCGTTTTATATTACAATGCTGCTTTGTGTAGTTGTCACAAATGCTAGGTTTCATTATATCCTACTGTAACGTATTTTAATGATACACTTTAATATTGCTGTTTTTTATTTGATCGCTAAATACGTGTGTACGGTGGTGCATGGATTAATATAATTCGCTGTACAATTGAAGAAGCAATTATTAGGCTATTTGAATCATAATACCACTGTCTACCATTGCACATGTGTCGCCAGTGGGAAATGCCAGATCATAGCTACGACGTCATGCGGTCGAATGTAGGACGCTTCGGCATCGGACATTTCGGCCCGGACGTTTTGACCCAGACCACTGACCTTTTGTTCCAAATAGTAGAACACTTCGGCCTCATAATTAAGTGAAATCTATCTAGTGATGAGATGTATTTAGTTGAAATACGTAAAATACATTATATATGACACACTACAGTAGCACTATACAATTTAATACACTGAAATAAAATAAAAGAGGTAAAATAAGATAATACAACACGATAGTGCATTTTTACCAAGTAAATAGCATTTATGTACGTATAACTTTAAAAGGACACTTTCATAATATTCAGACATTTTCAGGGAGGCCCGGAGACTGTTTCCATTACTGACATCATTTGAACTATAATATGTCGTAACTGTTCTAATATCAATACCAATAAGCCAAATATGTTTTCTACCTAATTAACAGCTAATACTGTTCAAATGCCACTTCTTCGGATATAACATGTCCACAGTTATGACCCTTTTCTATCAATTTCCCACACATTTTGCTAAATCGTTTTTGTCTCTAATGACTTATGCTATCTGTATAATCGATCAATATTTAAAAAGCCATATGTATATTTTAGTAAGAATTATATTTTTCTTTCTTTAGATAATATGTCAGTGATGTACAACGGGAGGTCGTATCGATACCTCCATACCTATTCCTGAGGCAGTTAGTATTAAATTAGGACTAATATATCTCCGGATAATAGTGGGTAGTGGTTAATTATAGAGAGAGGATATAAGCGGGCGTGCGCTAGGTTATTTTTACCCCAAGTAGGATTGCCTCTCTTATAAATAACACCCGTTCTTCCACGGTCATGGCTGTAGCTGGTTGATTGATTTAGGGCTTGCAGCTACGTTCAATACCTTTTCACTCACATCACTGTCTGTATGGGCTTCCACTGTTTATTTTTAGTGTTAATTCACTTAGAGTATCACATGCCGCAGATAGAACACGGATAGCTCACTCAGACACAGTAGGCCTATACTGGTTCCGGTAGCATAGCAGGAGAACAACACATACCATATACCAAATAACGTATTTTGGCACCGGGGATCTAACCCGCGACCATCCGCACTCCGGGCCGTTGCTCTAAGCTTTACGCCATGGAGCCTGCTCATGACTATAGTATAGGTAATACTCTACCAATGTATTGGAACTAGTCGCACACCAGTCGAACGTTTGAGCCACGAACATGTACATTTGCAAGCCAGTTATTGGTTGAAATGTTGGAAACACATACTTTTATGTGGATAATTTGTCTGGTTTTCGAAAAGT
>JAUTBV010107422.1:0-13843 GCA_032361325.1 Lepetodrilus fucensis
TACTACTACTACTACTACTACTACTACTACTACTACTACTACTACTACTACTACTAATAATAATACTAATAATACTAATAATACTACTAATAATAATTAAGCTTTTTATCAAATTCTATCAAATTAAATTAGGCACTGCAACACTGTCTCAAGTTGTAAATCTAGTGTAATATTAGTATAAGCAAACGATATGTTATTGCACCTGACTATTATTCATATGGTGCAACGAAATACTGTGTATTTTACTCATGGCGATCACTTAACTTAGATATTCCGTCAGTCCATTTAACAACCATTTGTTTAAAATTGGACTGATATTGCTGCATCCCTATGTGGTAATCTCTGTGAAAATGCTGTTCATCATAATTTATTCGTTGTAAAATTGATATAGCTATGTAATGATATATAATTTACTCTTTCTGTTAGGCCTGCTCATATGATATGGTGAAGTAGGTAGCGAGCTTCGTTTGCATCCAGGCGGCCCGGGTTCGTATCTTAGGATAGACATAGACTATTTCTAGTTTCTAATTTTCTAACTTGTCAATATTCTAAAAATTATAAACAGTTTATTTAGCAATGTGTACACTAGGTTCAATATATTGGAAGTTAGAGAACACTCCTAGGCTCCACCCCTTTAAGTTATTCACACATAGCCTCTATCCCTAGATAGGATATTGGGATTTAGTGAACTATAGTTAGTAAAATAAATGATAAAGAAACAGTACCCGTGCTACAATTACATTTAGAAGGTTCTATTTTACGAATGCTTCTCTAACACGAGGCAGTTTTGTTGATAGTGTCATCCTCCAATTTGTATTACTAGTATATTGTTTATTTACCTATATGGAACCGAAGGCATGTGCACTTTGTGGCCTTGATTTATTTCCCTTTACTACCGTGGTTTTCATTAACATCTTTTAATAAACTTCTAAACATATACTAAAGCTAAACTATCGACATCAATGATATACCATTCCTCTGAATATTTATATATATCAAGGTAATTTGACTATTTTAACTCAGTTCATAAATATTCCACATTCAACAACCAGGCATTATAGCGAGTGATCACAAATGAATCACTGTTGGCTTATAATTATGCGAAACTCTTCCAAGTAAAATGTAGAACAATCAATTAAAAATAAACACACCTGAAGATACACATTCATATGTCTATCAGCTCACAGAACGGATATAGATAATCGGAAGATGAGGAAAGATCGTGAGAACGTCGCGGTGTACATCATGTGGCCTTATGTCTATGCTTGATGTATTGCAAACGTACACAGAAACAAGATGACAATATTTTATAGGAATCGTTTTATGAATACCACTGACATATCAATGAGGACAATGCTTGGATACATAGATATACATTCAGAAGCACATGCCATTGAGTTAAATAGATGTTTCTTTAATAATTACATCAATGAAAGTGTTTTCATTCCTCATTACACATGTTACATAGAACATTCGTACAATATTACTGTTCAGTCGTCAGAACATAGAACACGTGCACAATATGGCCATACACACATCTAAGTTACAATAATATTATATTATCATTATCTTGATTGATTTAGCACACATCCGTTCTGTCCGCCCTCCACGAGAGCTTTGACCTCCATGCACCTCCTGAGGTCCGTCAGTTCGGTTGTGGGGGACCCGTTGGTCATGTTCACCTTATGGCATCTGGAGATGCTGCCTCTGTCGCTGTCGTACATCGAAAACACGCGGTGACTCGCCGTCGGCGCCGAATGCAACGGCAGAGAAAAGCGACCATTGGCTAACATTGCCCTGTTTGGCTGTTTCCTCAGACAACACAGGCCAATGGTGTAGCGGAACGTGTCTCGGAAGTTCTTGGACATGAAGCCGTACACGATGGGATTGACGCAGCTGTTGAAGTATGACATGAGGGAAAACGTCTGTCGCATGGGCTTCAGGTAGCCGAAACTTAGCTGTTCTAGAACGCCGAAGGAAACGAGGAGATTGTTGACCATGATGGGGCCCCAGCACACCGCGAACAGGACGATCACAGCCACCAACATTTTGATGACCTGGAAAATAAAAATAGTGTTTTTAATAGTCATGCAATAATAGTTATAACATTGAACTAAAACTAAAAACGAACATGGCATACATTTAATCGCCTTTGTACTCTCGGTGTATTGATAATTTATGTGAAGTAATTAAATATGGAATGCAACATTAGTTAATATGTACATTTAAACGTACACCGGAGAGTTTACACTCATCCACATACGCCCTCACACACACGCACATACACACCCACACACACACACACACGCATACACACACACACGCAATCATACACACCAAACACACAGACACACAACACACACACACACACACACACACACACACACACACCTGTTTTCTTGTTGAATCTTCATCCACGGCAAACTTCTTCTTCCTCCTCACAATTAATGCACTTGGAATTATTTTGTCTCCTCGAAATGAATTTCCGCTATGAAGCATGGTCTCTTTAGAAGAGTAACGAAAACTGAAAAATGCAACAACAAAAAACATATAAAAATAAGCATCGACACATGTACATGTGGTGAGTGCACTACTATCAGACTTCCGAATAAAATACATTTTAGGTATAATGTCAGTTTCCTAAAAATTACCCCCTGGCGCCTTATTGAATTAGCATACATTACAATAATTAATATATAGATAGATATATGTACACATTATTTATGGAAGGATCATAAAATGTTATTTTGTACTAAAAGTGCGTTCGTTATATCAAGGATTGAGTGCAACAAGAGTACTTCGACGTATTGTATGATATGTACATTTGGATCGATAAAGGATCTGCAGGTTTTTCTATCATGACATTATTAAATTTTAAACCAGTGTATATATATATCGTCTAGAATCAGTGGACAATGTCAACTTAAAATACGTTAATCAAGGGACCGAGTCCCGTTTCACAGAACGATCGTAATGCTACAAGAGTGGTAACTCCTCTAGGTTAGCATGGAGTTGCTATAAGGAGTAGTCGTTGCCAGACACGTTTCCTGAGACGTTCCATGACAGTTCTTTTTCAATTTTTAATGCTTTTTAATTTTTATTATTTTATTTAAAGTTGCCACAAATCGTCTATTACAAGGACTTATAAGGATCTAGGAGTATCACATCACTACGATCAATATGCGGAACAGGGGCCTGGGTTCTGTTACGGACAAGCATCGTAGCGCTACCGCACACGACTCTGCGGTAAAGTGACCATACATTCTATTAGTCGGGAGGCAGAAGGGTTGAACCGGGAAGTAGCGTACATACGATGTTTTTTTAATGGTTTCTGGTAATGTAGGGTGTCCTGAGTCAGAAACTGCATCATGACACTCTGTCATCAATGGGCAACTTTTTTTTATCGCCATTTTAAAAATACCACTTGGGGCACAATATGCATTTTATTTAGAGATAGGGAAAAAAAGAAACGGACATATCTTTTTAACCAAACAGGTTACAGAAACATATTACCAAACCATCGTATGTACCATCGTATGTACGCTACTTCTCGGTTCAGCCTAAAATCAGGGTTTGGCTGCCCGACTATATGGAACGTCGTCCACGAACGTCGTCCAGAACTAAGCTTATACAGAGAAAACTAGGCCGAGAAGCTCTGACCGTCATATCAGAGCGTGATATGACGGTCAGAGCTTCTCGGCCTAAGAGAAAACGTGCTCAGTGTCGCAGCTACCTATTGGCTCTAATGGCGGCTCGGTGGTAGCGGACGACCCACAGCTTCCTGCAGATGCTGGCGTAGGCGAACGTCATCAGCGTCATCGGGACGACGAAGACGAGGAAGAACATGTACATCTGGTACAGCTGGTGGAACAGAGGAGTCTGCCATTGTTCCAGGCACCAGTAGCCCTTCCGTCGGGCGCCAACCAACAGGTGCTGCTGGAAACGACAAGGGAGAGCACTCTTTAAGAAGTAATTGACGCCTCGTAGTTGAAATTAACGTGTGTACATTTTATATATTATGAATTATATATAATTAGGTATTTGATTAATAGGGACGATTTGATATCAACATATGTTATTGTCACAAATTCAATCGGATTAGAGAAAAGCGAAACATTTATTATGATAGCATACAAAAAAATATAGTGAAACATATAAAGTAAAACAAAAAATACATTATTATATACGGGTGATTATATACAGCAGGAAACATATATCATGAATTCATGTATAGACAGACAGAAATCTGTCTGTCTGTCTTTCTGTCTATAATAGTGTTTATTTAATCTCTACAGTATTTAATCTCTCTAGGCTATTGGGCATGCTCTACCCACAGAAGTAACAATCCAAGTAATAGTATCATTACGCAGATGTACGAAACTAGCGTTTCCCAACGCTAGGTGGAAGGTTATTGTATAGCTGTTGGCAAAACAGCTATACTGCAATTTACCTACATTGCCGACTTGAGTATAGTTGTGTTTACATATCTCTCGGTTTTACAATTGAAGATCAGTTCTAGCATATTAAACTTGTCACACCGGAAAGCAGCTGTCCTCTATATAGTATTACGAAGCGGTTCAAGGAATGTACTATTAGGACATCTAGTGTTTAGAAAATCGATGCTCTAGTTATTATGTTATTGCCGTTCTCTGGATTAAGCACGTGTTTTAAAGTACAGCTTTCTGTTTCATGAAGGTTACATCAATAAGAGCTGATACCTTATGCACCAGTTACGCACACAAATGTTTCATCTGTCTCTGTTGAGAATTGGTCAGTGAATGAACATCAACAACTAAGCATACTATTAGAATATCTTAGAAATTATCTAAGACATGATCAGAGATAAGAATATTTATCCATGGTTTTTATCATGGCTTCCGGCAAATTTAGATAAGTGCATATTCGTGATCGAAATATGGTATAATTAGTTCTTGTCAAAGACGTTTCGTGGCATTTCTTTTCGATCTTTTAAAATGATCTTTACTTTATATTTTAAAATATTGTCACATACATTTTTTTTATTTTAATTTTAATCGACAAGGACTAAAAGTACATTTGACATTGCATGCATTCTAAGACGACAAAAAGGTTTTGCTATAGTTTTGCGCATTTAAATTTTCTTGTACATTTGAACATAGACGGGGACCAGTTTCTACATGCAATTTATTACAGAAGTAGACCCTAATTCCCCGTAAAAGTACATTGATATTAACCTGCTCGGGGCACAAGCTCTCAAGCGGGGTACATCATTCCATATACTAGTACCCCTCATGACGAGTTGATAACTTATATTCTTTTGAGAGAAAGTAGCATAAGTATAAAATATAATTGATGACTGAAATTGTATTACTTTTTTTCAATAATACTATCTTATATGCTTTAACTATATCTTCATTAATAAAGCTTGGTTTTATGCATAATTAATTACAATCCATTATATCGATATCACAAATGTCCTATGTTCATGATGTTAGTATGGCGGATACTTACTTGTCCTATAAGTATTGGCGCACCCGTGATGATGCTGAAAAGCCACAGTATAAGGACCGTCCTTCTAGCTAGGGCCACGGTGCACGTGTACTTAGCCCTCATGGGATGTAGGATGGCATAGTATCTATAGAAACAAATTCCAAATAGAATGAATGGTTTCAGTATCACAATCGGTAGCAAAAGTCAGTCAGGTCTATTTTTAGAAATCACAATAATTTCCCAGAATTTCACAAGTTCCGGTGATAGCCAAACACGAATACTAATTAAACCATGGGTTGACTAAACTCCAGAGAAAATCTTAATACGCCTTTAATATGGCTCAAAGATGAATCATGCTATTCAGCATATGTTCAGCTGTCCATACGTGATATATTAGGATACAAAGTAATATACGTAAACAAATCAACAGCCACGTGTTTAAAATCCGGATGTGTCTAAAAATAGGATTTGACCAACTTATGCGCGCTATTAGCATCATGCAACGTCAGCCAGATGCATTAGAATGTACAAGCCGTGATGCAAGTGAAAGAATCTTAAAGAAGTTCTAAACCCCAATTCTTAAAACATAAAAAAAAGCAACAAAAGAGTACACGCATACAAGTTTGTGTTCAATAGAGACGTATTATATATATATATTAATCATGATATTGAGACATATCATGAGGATGTCGTGAGAACTGATTATTCTACCAGTTGAAAAATATGTAAACTGGTAAATGTCAATGGTGATGCACAGCCTGGTTCAATCGATTACCATTGGGATAAATATACTCTAAACTTCTAAATTCCAACTGTAGGATTTTGTGTGTGTCTTTTAAAAATATATTCTGGGAATGGTAGATCATTTAAAAAACAAACACTGCCATCACGTATCATTACGTATGCATTACTGGCTTACTTTTAATATTCATGAAAGTCTGATTGATGCCAAAGCATGAGAAAACACACGCCATGATCGGTCTTATTTCAAATTGATTCGACAAATGATTAGAAAGTTGCGTTAATTAAAAAGAAATATATAACGGAAAGTTGAGTTTATTATCCGCTAAAAGATATAAAGTTTACGGAATCGAGACACAACCCGAAAGCTTGATGGTCTTACATACGTAGACAGTTGTTTTTTCCCCAAGGTAATATGGTGATTTGGCTTTTTGATTCCTTGTCGCATGAGGGCGCACGATTATAGTGCACGTGCAGAGAGACAATAGTTGATCTGTGATGCCAGATTTAGTTTGGTCTGAGCCCTAAAGTAATTACAAAAGGCCGCTGTTTGACCATAGGATTCGACGAATAGGTCCTAAAGAGCATTTATAAGCCGGATGTTTCTTGTAATGTCTGCATGTCACGGAATGCTTTAACCCCACAGAGACGTTAAATAGTTTAGAGAGAAATTACAAAAAGATATATCCATCAAAATGGAAACTAGTTTGAAAATAAGTTAAACCCTATTGGCTTATTCATCGAAAATGTGACGCACATCCACCGGCGTTTTGCTGAAACAGGATGATATACACCACACTTATCTATATTTGTGTTGTACTTTTACAAAATATCGTAGTAGAATTAAATATTAAGAACACTATCTACTTACAGCTATCGGATATTCTACATGAAGGACAGATGTATATGTTTGGGATGTATTCGTGCTTAATCCTACGCATTGTCTCTGCATTTAAGGTCGTTTTAAAGCAATTATTTCCATGTACTAGGACGTGAACCGGTAATAAGTATGTGTTACAGTAAGGCATAGTAGCCACGGCAGATATCAGCCATGCATGGGAAATAAACAAAAACAAGTTGCTTTTCATTTCGCATTTGAAGTGGAATTGATCAAGCTCATTAAAATAATCGGCATTCTTAAGGTGGACTCTCATAGTGCGATTTGTAGCAACAACTTGTATTATCGATGCATGTGAAAACCCATCCTCGATAACACTCTCAGTAAAACCGGAGTAGGCCCTAGTAGTAGTAGTAGTAATTGTTGTAGAAGTAATAGTTGCTGTTGTATTAGCTGTAGTAGTTGTTGTTTTAGTAGTAGTAGTAGTGTTATAGTGGTTGTTGTAGGAGTAGTATTTATAGTTGTATTATTAATATTAGTAGTAGTAGTAGTAGCAGCAGTAGTAATAGTATTAGTAGTAGTAGCAGTAGTAATAGTAGTAATAGTAGTAGTAGTAGTAGTAGTAATAGTAGTATCAGTAGTAATAGTAGTAGTAGTAGCAGTAGTAATATTAGTAGTAGTAGTAATAGTAGTAATAGTAGTATATAGTAGTAATAGTAGTAGTAGTAGTAGCAGTAGCAGTAGTAGTAATAGTAGTAGTTGTAGTAGTAGTAGTAGTAGTAGTAGTAGTAATAGTGGTAGTAGCAGTAGTAGTAGTAGTAGTAGTAGTAAGTAGTGGTAATAATAGTACCATCAATAACAACAATGTATATTAAAGACGCGGTTGACTCCATGCACAACATTAATTGCATACTCAAAGAACTAAATTATTGTTACCCCAGACTAAAATACCTTAGTTCCATTGAAAAATGGCATGTATACTAGTCCAAGCTTTCAATGCCTACCTTTCTAAACTGAGTCCTGTGAGGTTGGCCACGGAGCAGATGATGACGACGTTCTGGAGGTAGTGGACGCCTTTACACAAGATCTCACCGAACGCCCAGGTAAACGTGAAGAACTTGGCAATCTGAAAATGAGTGTTATATAATTAGTGTTGAGTATAATTAATATGGTATGAGAACATGAAGCAGCGTGATAAATGTATTGTTGAATTATACTAAAAGAAACCAACATTCCAAACATAAAACTCGTTCAAACAATAACGCCGAATGCAACTAACTCGAACATGACGAAATATTTTATTAAAACAAATCTTTATTTTAAATCTATTCCCTATTGATTCCTTCGTGGAAATTCAGTAAAACCTTCCTCAATTATAAATTCCGTAAATATATTTTCTGAAATCCATTCGAAAATCTTCACCAGAGTCATGTTGTTTATTTCAACGACGCAAACACTATCTCATTAGTGATAGCACAAATACAAGAAGAAGACATCAGTGATACATATACATCATTTAGTGACCGGGAAAAGTGACGTCAGCGTGGCCAGAGGGACAAGGCACATGACACACACAAGCTAATAACGCTAGCACAGGCAGTGTCAGCACCGGAAGTGGGCGACATCTGAGTCCAACACAACGGTACATCAACGTCCGAGGCAGAAAATAACACGACCGCCAGAGGAAAGAGGTGCGGAGAAACATATTAAACAGAATTCTTAACTATAATGATACCAAAAAAATGCACAATTATAGAAATATTACAAACACAAACGCACAAACACAAACACACACACACACACACACACACACACACACACACACACACACACACACACACACACACACACACACACACACTCAAAGACACGTGAACCACTAACGCCGCTTATTAAACTATCACAGAAATGTATACTTTCGTATAGTTATTGAATGCACACCGCCCCCAACATTCCCAATACGGTAAGAAAACGATTGCGAATGCTTTACTTTTAATGATCATCCTAAGAGATTACATGACCCCTCTAGGCTTTCTTGTACTTTGTCAAGTTCAGCTGCAACGATACACACAGTGCCGTTGGTCGTGTGGAAGTTGATAATTGCCGCAATTGAGACAAATACATGCACCCATTCTTCAATTACGTCTAGGACAAGAAATGTCCTTCGTTAGAACTGCGTACATTAACGGCAATATCGATTAGGAAATACGCGAGGGAGAATGTGTAAGCGTCCCAAACTCTCTCAATTATAACATCACTTTCTCAACATGTCGTCTCTCTGGGTTTTTTTTGGTAACACTTTACAACCATACTTCCGAAGCTATCGTATACGTAAAGACATCGACAATCCTTCGTAAAGTAACGTTTGATTCTTCGTAAAGTAACGTTTGACTCTTTCGGCATCATGACATTTCCAAGAAGTCATAATAACGATGTCATTACGTCTGCGATAACTTTAGGAACATAGCCACAGAAACGCAATTATTCAATCATATAAATGGCCGTAGCCTTTGGGAACAGGTCTTGTGCCAACACGGCAATAACTAATGTTGTTCATATTTATGGCCGTCATCCATCGACATGAACTAGTATTTAACCATTACTAAAACATGCCCAGAGGATAAAGCTTATTTTACGATTTTGTTTGGGTGAAAATATGGTTATGAAGGAAATTGGAAAGCTTTTACAAAAGTTAGTGAATGCATTTTCAGCCATTTCTGTGTAGTTATTTCTAAGGATTCTTTCGAAATATCTTTTTTAAATTGCCGCAAGCACAATTACCTAGAAATAAGAACATCTAAAGTCCTGTTGATAAAACGCTCCCTGGCATGTTCAAGAGTGTACTTCCTCGGTCATCGAGATCATGTGTTCTTGACATATCCATCATCCATTAATGGGAGAATGTTCAATAGATATTGAAGTAGAGAAATCGCCATAAATATCGTGGTAGAGGGATTAGGCCCCTGTTCCACAAAACAATCGTAGCTACGAGAGTCGTAAGTCATTATAACAACTCCATGCTAATAACGTACAGGAGTTACGACTCTCGTAGTACTACGATTACTCTATGGGCCCTAAGTATATTAATATAAAATACGTTTTATACAAACTATAAATTTATTTTCACATCACGAAACAAAAATCGTCGATCTCCTTCATTTGACCCTCAAATACCCATTTAGTCATTTGATTCTAGTATAGGATGTTTATGTTTTCTGGATGTTATATTTTAGTTATAGTTTGAAAGCTAAAAATCAATTTTGTAAATCTGTCCTAGCGCATTACAAGGATGTTGTAAACAATAACTTTGAAGTTGGCATTTCCTGTTTCAAACCAATGGCTGTTTACTCATGGTTGTGATATCGTGTTGAGAATGAAGCATATGTAGGACAATTGCCAAAAGTCACGCGACTCAAGTATGGAACAGATATATATTTGCTGATATTAATGTAGTCAATTCAGGTCAAACAAATAATCCCATAGGTAAAATGTTTTAAGCCCACTTTTTCCAAACGAGACGTCTGGGCAGATATAATGGAAAACAGATAGCGCCATTATTAATGTTGTTGTATAATACTCCCCAGGGCGTTCAGCTGATGCACTGAAGTACAATCCTAGCCCTAAATTATATAGACCATCTGGATATACAATTTTCATATAGTATATCAATTCTCTACCACTGCTAAATTATGATATGCAACTACTGGATCAATACAGATTTTACAGATGTTTGCACATACATCTCTATTACATGGGTATTGTGCACTTACGAGAGCGTTATGGTCTCATAGTGAATATGAGCTTCTAGAAACGATACCGTGTACGTCAATCATTATACTATTATGTATAGTAAGAACAATTATTAGAAACAGTATTATTTATGTTTCACGTCAGAAGGTAACCATAGCAACATATGCAGATCCGAATTTTTTGAGGTAGCAACATCATAAATTTGTGACAGGAATGTCTTGAAAGGCAACCATATTACGTCGATGTTCTGACAATATTGAAGATCATATTCCTAGTGTATTGTAGGGCAGTGCATGGTGAATTAATAAAAACAGAACATGATGCTCTTGTTTATAAGTTCACATAGTCGAGGCCTATCATAATGTGTTAGCAATGCTCATTGTATATCTGCTCAAATATACATCCATGATAATTCGCTTATCATTGTTGCCAGATCAGCATACAAAATATACATTCAATCTAAATAATCAGAATAGTTAAACACACACCATAAGTAATAGTCTAACAAATCTTTACCTGAAAATAATAATAATAATGTAAAATTATAAACGTACTCCACTCAATATTTTTTTTTATTCCAAACAGCTGTATTTTTTAAATATTTATTTTATTTTATTTTAATTGCATTACTTACCACTACGATATTATGAATCCTACTGACAAACAATTAAGCATGACGTCACACGGTCCACAGACAAACTGGAGATATATGGCATGATATGCGCTCCTTTATATGGACAATGCTTCCTGCTATAGATATCTAAGATAAAGGCGTCTGCCAACGATCACTAAATACCAACAGTTTTTTATGTGGATTATATTGGAAATTTGATAATTCTTCGTGAGTGTTTCTTATTCAATGCCTCTCAACGACTGTCATTCTTCTTCTGACATCCCGTCCGATACTAACGTCTCTTTGAAAAACGTAACATTAGTACATGTTGATACATCCATTCTGGAGGTACTGATAGGAAACTGGGCGTATTGATACTATCTAAGAGTGCATATCCTCAAAGATGGTCTGTTACGTCCATTAAAATAGACAGGTCATCAAATCCATTTCCGTCGATGGATCGGTTACTGACGAGTTTTTTTGACGAATATTATTGTTGATAATCAATGTTAAAATGTGGTTGTCATTATCAAATCAGATGGTCAATGGAGATACATGTATACTAATGGATAGACCTTCCCGCTTGATGTGTGCCTATGTCAGTTACAGGTATCGTTTCACGAAGCTCTCGTGCGAACTTGTAAGATACGAAGGGTACGATGTACGAACTCGCCATGGTATGAGAGCTTCGCGTAACGATGCCCTGGCCCCGAGATTACCAAACATTGAGTACGATTTGTGAACAAATCTTTGAGTTGAGTATGCAATCGTACTCAAGACAGTTTCGTAATCTCACGATCAAGCCATACTGTATCTGCCATGCACATTAGCCAATCAGAATTGAACATTGCTTGAGCTAAGATGGATACCACTACCAAGCCTGTATTAACTGCGGACAGGAGATAGCATGTATATATATTCTGTAAGAAACATTAAATTGCAATGTCCAGATCCGACGGAGTGCCTACAAGAATGCCGTAGGCTGCAATCTGATTTATATTGCTTTCTTTAGACATTCATCGCTTTTTATAGGAAAAAGAAATCAATGCCGTCTATTGATTCTCTGCCTTGTGGCTCATGGGGGATTTCTAATTTAAGTTAAATACAACGTAAATGCCAAACTAGTTAAATTACTGTTAGCCTAATTGTAGACTATTTAGGGTGTAGTACCAACATGTGGGCGTGAGTTGTGGGGGTGAGTTGTGGGCATGAGTTGTGGGGGTGGGAGAGGGAGAGGGTGTAAGCAGTTTTAAATTGCCACAGAACAAACAGATCCATTTGCGTCAGAGTATAGTACACTGTATATACCATGTGTAAGCTATATCCTTTACATTGGAGGTATAGGTTTCCATTATAAAATCCAATTGATATCCATGCACCTATTACAATGAATGCCTGCAGTTGTGAAGCTTAGTCCAATAAAACAATACATCAGACTACGCAAGAATGTCAGTACCATGCACTATTAAGAAATATACCAGTCTCAGTCTCATTAAAATAAGATCCGAAAATAACAGATATATATGATACTCGCTCATTACGTGAGATCTGATTTTAATGAGATTGATACCAGACCAATACTAACTTCAAATGTATAAACTTCTGATTAATATTATTTGTGATATGTTTACGAATGCCAGTGCTCTAACGGTCATCAGTGAGCGTTCTGTCAAGAACTAAACGTAACTTTCATATTCAATCAGGCCCAGAGTCTCGGCACGTGAGGTACCAGTATAAACTACAAACAGGAACATGGCAATCGCAGACAGGGATTTGCTAGGAGGTTATTCGCACATTACTCTATGGTTCAATCAGTCCTGATCCCAATTCTCCCCGCTATCAATTCAGGGCTATTCGTAGCCAGTTATCTTCTTAAACTGGAAGCCGAATCGTGAACCACACGGTCATTTAATTTGATCAACCATTACACTCTGACTTCGGTCATAGATCACCGTACATGCTGTGTCGGCAAATTCCGTATGTGTATATGTATATACTCCAGACATTCCAATGGCACATGTGTAGCTCTAGAACCGTAGTAAAGTACCTATAAATACTTACGATAATCGGTATAATTCGATATATCTCCAGTTAGCAGAGTATGTACATCGTTGTGTTTACCATGCATGTATACCAACTAGACAATCGCAGTTCAGAGCCATACCATATTAATGCTTATACGTATTATCCTTTCCGCAGACCAACAGTAAATTGTCTAGTAAAATGTAGTTGAGAACAAAATCTTGGGGACGTGAACAGTTGGCATTGCGCCTGAGAGACAAACAACCCTGAGAGACGAATGCATGCATATCCAGTAGGTTTTGCCAACCAGATATGCATTGCACTGTGATGGTACCGTGTGCTTCTAAGTTTGTAATAATGCTATGGAAATTAACAAAATTGAAATTTAGCGGGGGGGGGGGGGGGGGGGG
>JAUTBV010107433.1:0-14800 GCA_032361325.1 Lepetodrilus fucensis
GAAACGTCAGTCTCGTGGCTGCCGACGTGACGACTTTGCTTGGGGCGGTATGTTGTTAAATTTAAACGTAACAATAGAAGTATTTTGTGATAAAACAATGAGGAAGTGAGTGTTCTTTACATGTAACATGATCATTTAGATACAATTAATCTTCAACAGTTCGTGCGTAGCCCGCTTCGAACCTTAATACCCCGAAAACCGGTAACTCGATGGTATAATAATATTGTATGTATCATGAGCATATAATGATGGAAACTCAAATGAATGAGAACGTGTTTGTTGTAAATTAATAATTATTATAAAGCTAGTATAGGGAAGTATTTTGAATTCTTACGGTAACTTATATTTTATGTGCGTTTGACTCACTTTTATAAATAATTTAACATTGCGACACTATTTCCCATTTAACACACCAATGTAAGTATTAATTTGGACTATATTATCATTTATAGACCTCTGTGTAGTTAATATTTATGCGATAATACTAAGCTTTACATTGCTAGTAATGAAAATGTATGTCGTGAAATCAAACATTCCGCTTTACGTTACAAAATGTGACGTCACTGTGATCCGCCAGCAAGAACGTAAATTTGTCAAATATATTACCGTGAATTATTATCAATGTAAACAATAATTATGGCGGATTTCTTTAAATCTGCGTTTGGGTATTTGAGTGGAGGGCCGGCTCGAATAGATAGTGACTTTGTGGGTCAAAGTGTTGAGTTAGGCGACCAGAAACTACGAGTTAAAAGGGTCATAGCAGAAGGTAAGCAGGCCATATTTTCTTTCAGTTTCTCAATCTCAGACTCGATCACCAGCTGACTACTCACAATTCCCCGGGTTTCAAGCGATCATTAGTGTGCCTCCATGCGAAACATCACACTGTTCACAATGTATGCGGTTGTAGATCTAAGAATTCACACACTACATTTCTTCATAAGCCAAGTGGTTTGGATTCACAAATACACACCCCTCTTCCAAGTTGTAGCCTAGGGCTAGACTAGTCTACATTCTTCATATGTATGCAGCAACTAGATCCACCGTTTGGTAGAAAAGATGACAGATAATAAATACTCAAAATCCATCAATTTGTTTTTGATAGTTACGAGTAATAATAATGAACAATATAATTATAATTATGGCTATGATTTTTCAACATTGTACCAATACCCATGATATCTTTAATGGCGGCTACATTTGGTAAATTCGTTATGATCAACTCGCGCCAAAAACACTTTGCACTGCTTTTTTAGGGGTTGTTTCGTCTGGGTCGCTTTGCATGATTTTGGTGCGAGCCAGGGTTCGGATCACTTTGCTGCAGTTTATTCTCCATAATTTAAGTGTTGTGATCGACAAAAAAAACATGATTTCATGCGTTCTATATGGATCCATTGTGTGATGTCGTTCTAGAGATGATGTTAAAACTAGCGCCCTTACACCTGTACACAGGATTCGCACTGCAGGCCTTCTTGACGTCTTCTGAAGGTTACGCAGCATGCAATGCATAATTCGATGCCTGCAGATGCCATCGTGAAAGTGTAGGAGTTTAATATTTCTGTTCGACTTTATAGCCGAATTGCAAGTCGGAAGTATTATACTCTATTTTGATTATTAGTATATAAATAATGAAATTAACTAACGCATTGTCTCTATGTGTGTTATTATCGAAGCATCTCCAGTAGAAGTATTATTGTTGTGAAAACATTGATTAGCGGTGGGCTGCTATGCTCATTATCGAAAATCGGAAATAGTGTTCATAGAATACTATACAATCGCATCATTGGAGATAAGGATTATCTAGTGAAGCAGGACGGAAGTAGGCTTAATCCCTACAAACTGTGTACATTTAAACGTTGCAAAACACTTTTGAGAACCGACCTAAAAGTAGCGTGAAATGACCCTTTGGTGCGAACCGACCAGCGCGAAGTGACCCCGAAAAATGTTCTGGAGCGACATGGTTTTGGCGCAAATTGACCCGTAAATCACTGTCTTCCTGTCTTCTGATACTTAACTGAACTAGCAATGAGTTTGCATGGCTCTGTGTCAATCGTCGATAATGAATGCAACAGACTATGAATTATATATATAATAGCACTGAGCAAATTAATTTTGAGAGGAGGTGAATTAAAATACATGTACATGTTTTCTGTCACTGTATCAGCAAATATCGACATTGAAAATCCGCCTCTGTTAACCTTCTCCCTGCTGAATAAAATCAAACTGTTCTATTTCTGCATGTGATCTGGCAACTTAAGTCGCCTTAGGATTAAGTTGTTGTTTTGGACCGAATTGGAGTTTAAAATGCTTCACATATTATATATACAATCGCTTTTATACCTCCAAATATCATTTCACCGCGGTAGGATAGGTAAACTTCCATTGCAGTTGATATTTCCAGTAAATCCTGAATAATCAGTGTATTATTATAAATACTAAGGGAGATAACGCTAATCATTGAACATGGTTAAAATAACCTTTCACAACCATGGCATTGGAACCAATAAATATTAAAATATTGGTAACTAGTGAGACATGTGGAATAAGTAACAGGTTGCTATAAAGTACTTGTGTAGTCATTAAACAAGTTGAAATGTATATATATTTTCAGGTAAAACTTCACTAGATCACTATGTATGATGTAGGTCAACAATCTGTGATATTATCATTATGCATTTCAACTCTAGCCATATAATCTTAGTTTTCTATCAGTGTTATCCTAAAGTGAAAGCTTGCTATTTACCAAATACCATACTATTAACATGATTAAATGGACCTGGTAGAAATTTAAAGTTTTGTAACAAACAGCTAGTCGTGTTAGTAGGCTAGAAAATTTCAGGGGTAAAAAGTTCAAACATTTACACCATGTACTGATGATTTGTGTACAAATTCAAGTTGCCAGTAATGACTGGCCATGCAGACTACTTATAAGCATGATAACCAACAGTGACAATAGGAACAAACATTCTCAGTGAACTACTCAAGCATTCATAATCAGGTCTTGTGTGAGCATGGAGAAGCCTACACACCACACCACAAGTGATGTTACTACTGTTAGTCTGTTACTACTGTTATTCTATAATCCTAGTCTTATAATTGTATACCATACTAAAATTGGAGTCTTTTTTTAATAAATAAAAATAAACTTGGTTGCATCCAAGCTGCTTGTCATGTCAAAGATTAACTAGCACTGACCACTATGTTAATATGTATATATATACTAGTACATGTAGTTGGAATAGTTGACATTTTCGTTAGATTATTATTTTTATTATTATTATTATTATTATTATATTATTATTATTATTCTTATTATTATTATTGTTGTTATTATTTCGTTGGGTATGGTTGAACTGTTTCTGCCGTGATGTAAAGCACTAGGTCATTCATTATTATTAATATTATTATTTATTGTTACTATTATTAATATATTTTATGAATATAAATGATTCAAATGCTTCCTAATTATCATCTAGCTGTTAATCTAAATACAACATTCAGATTGAACAATTCAACTATTTAATAAAATGACAAATTTTCAATTGTCCAATTTCAAGGTCATATTGACACTGATTGAAGGTAAAATTGACCACGCTAAGAAGACTTCAAGAAATACAATCTGGTATTTTCTCTTTTATCATCAGCCGGATCAATTCAACTCGTCATCTGGTCAATATTTAATGCACATTTACAATCAAAGCCATTGAAATTAGCCCTTTATCATCTAAGTTGTTGCGGTACAGTGGTATAGTGTTTTAACTGTGGCATATTACGCTGGCCACTAGACATGCTAGAAGCTGGTGATTGATGAAGCCGAAGGTGCCCTCTTGTGGTGCTTAAGGTATTGATTAGCCCAGTGGCTGTAAGGAACTGGGATCCGCAGTGGTTCTGGTAGTGTTGCCCACGCGCTTCACTTGGAGGGGGAGTAACTACTGTTATATTGATCATATGCTCATATTGTAGTCTAGGTTCTATTTGCTGCAATTTGATGAAGGGATGGTTTTGTAAATAGATAATAATATTTGATTTTCTATTATATATGAGGATTACATTTTAACGTCATTTAATGCTTTTGTATTTGTACTGTAGTGTTTATAAATTACAAAGACCAACAACAAAAAAACATATTAATGTTTGAGTGCATTTGGCAGCAATACAATTAGTGCGAGTTCAGGCTTTTAGGGCTAGTGCAATTTTACGATGTATGCTTTTTCTAGTTAACATTATGAGGTTTAGTGCTCGAAATATTGAACATCTAAGTATCTAAGTGCTTCATAGGTGATTACTATTATTTGTTTATTCATTTCTAAATCATTTGCCACAGGCCAATAGAACGTGCATTATCAATTTATGAATGGTTGCATGGGTACATATTTAATAAGATGGAATCTCTTCATTCTCCATTCATACACACTTGACATGCCATAGTATAGGTCAGTCTATATATGTCATGTGTACCAGAACACTATTTATTACACTGATGATATAGCATGTATAGGGATAAGTGTGACCTAGATGGGTTTAATGCTCAAAACAAGTGACATATGATACCATTTGGACACTAATCGTCTTGATCATACTAATTACTGATCTCCACTGCATGCACGTCTAGCCTCAGGTCAACCAATATTGAATCTGCCGAGAGAATTGTAATATGTATTGCATTCTTGACAAGTTATGTGTTAAATTTAATACCGGCTACTCTTGCATTCAACTTTATTGATCGCATGTTTGTGATGGAAGCAAGTTGCAATAAATATAGAGTTATTTTTTTATGCAGTCACCTTGTCTGCATAATAGTCTTCTTTTATTAATGACGCTGAAATTACTATCTGTGTAACTGTTTGAAATCACACTGCTGTATCAATTGCGCAAAACACTGATAGTATGGACTGATCGTTGTGTATTATCATTGAAATATTAATTAAGTTTTGTTTTGACTCTAGTCTAGAGTAGGATACTGTTTTAGTTCAGTTTCCATCATTAATGAATAAATGTTTTATCAATCTAATTAAAATCAGATGGCAGTTCTTTCCTGAAACATGTTGACATGACAGTGTCGCGACTGTCCCACCTGAGTGTCAGTTTCTTATCTTAGTTAAATGAAATTGATGTTTTATTTAATTACTGACATTATTTAAGGTCCAGCTTTAAATTACCCTGTTGTCATAGATGTATAGAAGTATATTGTATAGGTAAAAGTATAATTGTATTGTATCTATCTAGTAACAGTGACACTCATTCCAACATTAGTGAAAGCATCTAGAAAGCAACTCTAAATTCCAATTTAAAAAACCCACAAAAAAAACATATCTGCAGTTTCATTGATCAATAGGATTTGGTAACTGTCATACATAATGTATTTTTCTTTTAACCTTTTGAAGAGCCTGGTATTTTACAATTTGCTTTATTTGCAGGTGGATTCGCTTTTGTGTTTGTTGCACAAGATATTAATTCTGGCAAGGATTATGCTCTCAAGGTATGTGTTTATTTAATCAGTGTCGAATTGTTATGTACAGTATACTATTATATATGTTAGAATATATCTAGGCAGTTTATAAAACTCCAGCAATTTCACTGCCAGACATGAGGACTGGTAAGTCTGAGAAGTTACCTGTCCTCATACATGTTGGCCAGTGATCGATGATATACATCTTGAAAAACAAACAAAAAGTAACACGCCATGCAGGCGTGCAAGGATAAAACGTTACCAGTCCTCGCTGAAAATAACCTGTCGTGGGCATGCGGACGGGCTGTATTTCGAACACTGCTATTGGTAAAAGAATATCAATTAGCCACATCTCCATTCCTTCCCAATCTGTCGGGTGAGCTACATACCACTGCTGTTATTTTCCAGGTAAATTTGCCTCGCTGGTAGTACCACGCAAGAAGGGTGGTGTGGTGGTGGGGGTGGAGCGCGAGCTGGTAGCGGTGGACTGGGAAAGTGGGAAGGTGGTCGAGACACTAGCTGAAGTGGATCAGGGCACTAAGAACAGATTCAACGACGGCAAGTGCGATGCCAGAGGAAGACTTTTCGCAGGCAAGTTCTCTTATTTGTACATAACAATTAGTATATAATGAACAGATGTAGTTGCAATTCCATAGCCCTATATTACTATGTTTACCTTTCTTATCACAGAATAAAGCAGGGGTAGAAATAACGCCTGCCCACGGGCAAAAGGCACTTAAAAGCATTGTCGGGCATGCTAACTTCATTTCTGGGGTGCCCTTTTGGCCCTATAGATTTTCAATAGTCCATTCTGGGTTTTTTTAAGACTCCTGAATATAAACTTAAATCAAAGTTTATAACGCATAAATATACATCATTCAATCGGACACACCTTAATTGAGGAATACAGTAACCTAATATGTTTCTGATATGATTATTACCAAGGAAGGTGTCCTTTACAAGAATCAGCTTGACACCATCTTTCTTTTTTAATTACAATTCTTAATTTTCATTAAATGTTCATTAAAATTAAACGCCCTTAGATGTTAAATTAAGGGCACTTAGATGTTTAGATGGCTATCTGGAAATGTAAACTTATTTCTACCCCTGTAAAGCTATGGAACCATCCATGGCAAGGAATGCTTTTTTATTAGATTTTTTATTTAAAAGAAATTAAATCAATGTTGGCAGAATGTACTTTTCACCCAAACACAATCATGATAGGAAAACACTGAGTGTACTGTTGCAGTTATCATCCTGGGTTGATCAGTACCAGCTGTTACTTGCAGGTTTACTACTCAGTCTACAGGGCCACAGGTGTTGCAGTTTGTCTGAAAGCTGCTATCAAATCTAATGCAAATTATTTCAAACCAATTGGATGTGCTCACTATGCACACTATGTAATTCTGAACGCTGCTATAAAATCTAATTAAAATAAATTAAATAAATTAAAAGTTTTTAAAAAATGCTGTCGCCAATGGGAGAAATGGAGAAATATTCCCGCTGCAACATAAAACATATTTATTCATAGAAAAAATAGATACTCAAATACAACTATTCCAATACAATGTATTTCAATCCAATCCGAAGATGTGCTCACTGTGAACATTCTCAACATGCTGAGTATTATTGAACTTTGTTACATGCAGGTACAATGGGCACGGAAAGTGCACCAGCTGAACCAGAACCTGAAATGGGCACTCTGTATTCACTGGACACCGACCATAAACTTAAAACCCACATGAACAAGTTGAACATCTCCAATGGTCTGGCATGGACGGCCGATAACCGCACCATGTACTTCATAGACTCTCTGCCTGGGGATATCTATGCCTTCGACTACGACATCAACACAGGAGAAACAAGTGAGTCTACATGCTGTTGCTAACTTTCCATAGTTATTACAAGATCCGGCATGGCGAAAGACAATTGTGATTTTAGTGGAAAACAAGCGTAGGATCTTGGAACTCGAGCCATTTCCAGTGCAAATATATATTGACTCTTGGATAAATAAATAAGATTTCTGTTGATTCTGGAAAATTGTCATGCGTTGAAAGACACACTTCACTGTCACTGTTGGTCCTTATCAAAGACAATGGAGACAATTATTTAATTTATTTTGTAATTATTTATTTTATTTATTTGTAGGCTAATAATTTCAAGTCTTAAATAACATGAACAAAAAATAATAATGAAAAAAACACAATACTTTTGATATGCACTGTAATTGTGTGCCTCATTAACCTTTGCCCAGCTAATGATAACAGAGGTGCGTTCATGACAGACTACAATTTTATACTTGACACTACGCTACTTTTCTAATTGTAGTGGCTGGTTGAATGATTTCGTATCAAAATAGCAGGAAATCAGTTTGCCCATGCCCATCATGGTTTGGGTTGTCATACTATTTGCTACCAAACACTATGGGCTGAAAAGCTGAAGCAAAAAGTAGTACACTACGGTAGTTGTTCAGCCAACACTGGTAGTACTATTTAAGTAGCTCTATGTAGCAAAAGGTATATTGTCCTGAACGCACCTCAGATGTTCTCAAGTGATCTGACCATTTCAGCATGGAGAAGGTTAATTCTTCTACCACTGTGTATAGTGTACACCCGGTTAAATTGATCCTTGCTAACTGAAGGAATATTAATTTGATAGAAACTAACTTTAACACTAAAGGTGTGATTCCATTAATACGGCAGCGGTCCGGCTCCGGCGCGGGTGCGTCTAATTTACTACCCGCGCCGTTCACCAGCCGTATGCGACTCCGCACGTGGATCGCATTAATAGAAACATTTGTAGTGAAATGTGTTGGGTCCGATTGCAAACTAGACGCACCCGTGCCGGAGCCGGACCGCAGCCATATTAATGGAATCACACCTTTACTAGCCTGAATAGTGGTACATTACAGCCAACCGAAGAATCATTGTACACTGTGGTGATGAACGTCGCTTTACCTATGGCTACTTTGACGGAATGACCATCGACACTGAGGGCAAGATATGGGTAGCTTGTTACAGTGTTGGCAAGGTTATCAGATTTGACCCAGAAACAGGTAATTTTCCCCTCGTCTTAGACTTATGACAAGTTTAACCAAATTTGATTTCTCACTGGAGTCACTAAAACAGCTGTCAACTAGGGGTGCCACGATTCTCCGATCTCGCGAAACGATACGTATCATGATACCAAGATTTTTGGTAATTTGAAGGTCATTATTTCTTAAAATATTCAGTACAAATAAGTCAGTTATGAAGAGATAATTTGAAAACAATATGTTGTGTTAATATAGCACTTAAAATCATTGTGAACAATACTGAAATCTAACTTTAAACTTAATAAGAACGGAAATCAGGAATATTATGAAAACAAATTGATCTGAACATGTATCTCTAACATTGATTCACTTTAAAATTAAGAATCGATTCACGCGTATCACGATATAAGAGGTAAAATGCGGTGAATCATGACACCCCTACTGTCAACCCAATTATAAAGACTGCGACTTCTCGGAATGAGATAATAGTGTATGCATGTGTATATTATGGAGATTATGTGTAGATTATGGAGCTATGGTAATGAGATACTCCTATGCCAATTAAATTGCTGCCGATTTGAAATTTAATAAATAGAATTTAACATTATTTCTCATCAGATTATCTACCAGGGTATGTAGGGGCGGGATGTAGCGCAGTGGTAGAACATTGGACTTCGGAGCCAAAGGTTCCAGGTTCAAATCCCGTCCTAGGGGGCCTGGCATCAATGTTCGCGAAAGTTACGTTTCTGACTCGATATTGATAGGATGCACTAACTGTAGAGTGGCAATGCAGTTATCATCCTTGGTCAGTACCAGCCGGTGCTTGCAGGTTTACTGTAACATTCAACGCTAAACTGACAAGTCGTGATATTAGTGAAAGATTCTAGAAAGCGACTTTAAACCCCAATTAAAATTTTTTTTAAATAAAAACCAGGGTATATCTCAATATTTGACACTCATTGCTCAAAGACATCTTTGGTCCATATAGCGCTTTCTCTTCCATTTCCACCTTAACGGAAGTCTTCTACTAAGGTCCAAGTGAATATCTGCGGATATCTATCAGTCAATCCAAGTGCTGTCGACCAACCTTTCAAACGAGGAGACAACTCTAATCCTTTTCATTCCCAGGTAAGGAGCTTCTGACCATCGGAATCCCCGGGGCAGTTCGGATTACTTCCTGTTGCTGGGGAGGCAAGAACCTGGACGAGCTGTACATCACGAGCAGCACTGCTGGGACGACGGAGGAAGACTTCAAGACATTTGACCGCTTGGCTGGGTCTATATTCAAAGTGACGGGTCTCGGTTACAAGGGTTACCCAGCAAATGTCTTCGAGGGATGAATGATCGTACAATAGAATATGCTCAAAGAAGTAGGAAGATTTGTGGAATGAAGCAATGAGAAATGAAGCTCCCTTTTCTGTTATGCAGAAAATAATTAACCAGACTCTTCTTGCAAAACATCTATAACATTTTTTTTACGATTCAATAATTGATTCAGTCTGTGATCGATACATTGAATAATTTTGAAAAATACAAATAATTGATTTTGTACATGTATGCATTATTTTATGAATGCTTATATATTAATCACTGATTATCTTGGGTTTTTACTAATTTAACTTGCACATCATCGTTCAAACATGTTTTCTTGCATGCTACTGTATCCAGATTAGCAAAAGGATGGGAACTAGACCATGACTATACCATTGTCTCAAAATAGTCCAGGTAAGAATTTATTTCCCTTGTAATATGTTTTATTGGGGTTTTTTATAGCCACATTCAAGATTATTATCATCTGATTATGGCTTGTTAGTTTAAATGAGAAGCTACAACCTAATATTTCAAGTGTACCTCATGACAACTTAAGGGTATTTTATTCAAGATTATTGTACTTTGTTAATATAATTGATTATGGCTTGTTAGTGTAATGGTGAAGCTACAACCTAATATCTCAAGTGTACCCCATGATAGTTTAATCAATTTAATGTTATTTTAGCCACATTCAAGAGTATTGTATTTTGTTAATATCATTGATTATGGCTTGTTAGTTTAATGGAGAAGCTACAACCTAGTCTCTCAAGTGTACCTCATGACAATTTAATCAATCGGGGTAAGGACATTTTTGGGTGCAATATGAATTTCCTTTTGAATAATAAAGTATTATATTTTAATGCAAAGACTATGCTCTTGTGTTGATTATTTCAGGAATCAAAATTAACACAAGTCCTCTAGCCCTGGCCAATGCTAAAGGTATCCTAAGAACTAGTAGAAATTCATCACATTTGTTATTTGGATCACTATTCAGTTTCCATCGCTGTTATTTGGTCATAATTCCTATGGTGAAAACATAAATTGGCGTAAATATTTTTATTTTCAGCCAAATGTACATGATATATGGTCACATTTATGAATTTACATATGAATGCACCTATTACAAGATTACATTGTAAAAGTAATAGCAATGTAGTTACCGTAACATCCTGCAACAAGTTGTCATGCTAAACACCAAGACCACAAATATTTATCTTCATATTAATATTGACAAGGCATGATCCTGTGGACAGCAAATAATACATGATCCTACTACAGGTAGCAGTGTATCATTTAAGTACAGTGTGAATACTGTAAATCATGAAATTAATGCATCACTAATTTAATGCGACCTCTAGATTTTAGACATAAATGCGACACCAATAAAATGCGAATGGCCGTCTCCATATACGTTTCCCTCCAAGTCTTACCTTTAACGCGGAGCAATTAAATGTGACAATACGGCGGTCGCATTTTTCGCATTAATATTCTGCTCGCATTAATTTCATGATTGACAGTAACCTTCATAATTGAGTGAATATGGAGTTTAATGTCACTGTGGGAATCTTTCGCCCATTTGCGACGAAACCTTCATCATGAGAAACAACAATGCCAGGAGCTGCAACTGATTCATGTTCCATTACAACTACTGAAGTACGACAGTACATCAGGTGTAATCCTACCACTAGCATTGCGTAAAATGATACAATAAAATGGTTGTATATTTATAGTGAATGAGCATATACACAATGAAAGGATGATGTTTCCATATTGGGCCAGATACAATCACAAGACGAGACGGTAACCAAAAATATCAACATACATAAAGACCGTACATGAACAACTTTGTAGTAAATGATGTACTATTTACAAACAATGTATAAACACTTTCATGATCCAATTACATCGTCAATTCAACGTATTTTTTTTCTTTTCTGATACAGCATATCTTCTGCAAACATTGTCACTGATACTGCCAGTGTTTTTTTTTCTTGTACTTTCTACGACCGCTTCGTACTTGGCTTGAGCTCGTCAAAACAGGACCTCAGGAAGATGTGAGGTTTCATCTTCTGTGGGTCGTACCCCTCGTGTCCCTGAAAACATGTCAAGAAACATAAACATAACGCCATGTAACTGGAGTGAGTGATTTGTTGCTAAACATAGCAGCTGCAATATTTCACCCAAGTGACGACCATGTAACAAGAATGTATAAAGAAAGAATATATTAGGATTTTAAAACTAAATCAGAAAGATAAATGGTGAGTGAATATGGAGTTTAACGTCGCTGCAGGAATCTTTCACCCATTTGCGACGAAAAGATAAATGGAATGGGAATAACATTGGCGAGCTAATGAGGCATTTATGATTACTATAAATTTGACCGGAGCTTCCAACGTTTATTCCAATTGAGCTACAATAGGGATTGAAGATAAGTTTCCAGATAGATCTATCAGTTATTGTGGCAGCAGTAAGCTTCCACCCTAAGGTAATGAACGCTAATAAAAACATATCCAATAACAAAATATATATAAAAATGCTTACCTTGGACCAGTCGTAACTGGAAGAGTATGCAAAGATGTTGCCCTGGGCATTGAAGCTACAGGTGGTGATGGGCTGGTCAAACTGGTCCGACGTCTTCAGCTTGGTGCGAGCGTCCTTATCCCAGAAGCTAAACCTGCCATCGGACCCCACAGTGGACAGAGTTCCGTGGACAGGATGGAACGAGATGTCGTTCACCTGAAAACAAATCATTGTAATATTTATTTATTTTTATAAAGCATATTTGTTCATTACTTGGCATGTAAAAATGGTGGTGGCAGATTATCAGTTTACATAATCTAGATAGATTGAGTGAGTGAATTATTGCGTTCCATCCATGTAGATTACTCTGGATGAGAAGAAAAGCATTCCAACAGTGATCCATTTGGGATTGACGGACTTCATTTCTGATATACAGAAGAGCAGTATTGGGACAAAACGTACTGCATAGATGTCTTGCATTCCATTGGGCGTGCCATTTGACCTATGACACTTGAATGTGAAGTTGTCCTTGGGATTGGTGGGGTTCACATAATGTATGGCCACCCGGCCCTCGATACTGCCAAGAGCAAACCCAGTCGGGGCGTTCGTCTTCTTGTCCAGGAATATGTTGACGCATCGGTGCTAGGGGAGATAATTTCAGTTGATCATAAATGTAGAAATACACTGTGCAAACAAAATACAGTCCTTGCATATGACAAACTCATTGGGACCGACTATTTTTGTCCCGTTATATGCGAAGTCCGTTATACGCATATGCTGTAATTAGCGTTAGACAGGACCAGGACTTCAGATTCAGTCCGTTATAGGCGAGTTACTGTGGCATGGAAAATAATTTGTGTGGAATTAATTCAGAATGATGATTATGGAGTATAGCATCGCTGCGGGAATCTTTCACCCATTTTTAAAGACTGAAATAATTCAGAAATACAAAATGCAAGTCATTTGTTTTGACAATGCCATGTACAAATAGCATTCTGAATTCCTTGAGGAGTTACCTGGTATTTCAGGGGAGATTCCATCCTCTTGAACTCTTGTGGCTGATTGTCCAGCTGGTATATGATCAGCCCTCGTGCTGCTGTCCCGACGACTGCCATTGGGTATTTCTTTATAAAATAGGAAACAAATCTTTTGAAATTCCATACGTCAATAGGTTTGCAATACAATACAACTATTGGTATATAAATTGGGTTTGGGGGGTTGGAGTTTAGAGCCACTTTCAAGATTCTTTCATATACACCATGGATTGTCATCAGTTTCAATGAGAGGGAGATGTGCTCATTTAATTATACTAAAATTAGTTGTCAGGCAAACAACATCAGAGTCAAACACTTACCACATCAGCACAGTAGCAGCGCTCAGGCAACTGGATACTCAGGATGGGGTTGGGTGAACGCGTGTCCCAAAACTACGAGAAGAAAATATTCACATATAACATAGAAAACTACAACTACCACAAAAAGTTATTTTCTATACAACAAACAATTCTAACCACTAAGGAAAATTGCTTTCAACAATTTTCAAAATAACAATGTGAACATTTATATTGAATTAAATCCACGATCAAAAGCATGTACAAGTACAACCTTTCTTCTAATATATAGCAAAATAGAAACCAAAAATTGATCGTTCAATACATACCAAATACAAACATGTAAATGCATCCTTACAATTATAACTTCAGATGTCCTATAGCAATTACATCAGGAAGAATTCATTATATTACATATCATCTAAAATTAATATTACTGGGGAAGCCAAGAGGCGTTTCGTGTACACAAATTTGAATGTTGGGCGTGAGAAGAAAGATCACAGCGTATTCCTACTTTGAGAGTCTTGTCCCAGCTTCCTGTCATTACACAGCTGTAGTTGGGAGCCTTGATGTAGTGAACCGTCTTTATTGGTGCATCGTGCTAGAAAATACAAATCTTAAAAGTAAGTACCGAGTTACTCTTGTTGATTTCAATCTGCACACTGACACAGTCCAATAGATGGCTGTATTGTTACAGTGACTGGGTGAATATGGAGTTTAACATCACTGCGGGAATCTTTCACCCATTTGCCACGAAATTGTTACAGTACACTGTTACTAGATTAGCTCTGATAGTACTAGTTCAGATACACTCTACTGAACAGACAAGTTTTTAGGACCGATTTAACCCTACCACTTCTGGAGGCAACCGGAAATGCCCTAAAGAGCAGTTCCTGTATCTAATCCAGCAGGGAGAGGGTTAAATGCACTGACTATTCCATAGGCCTGGATCTGATGACTGAAAGCTCTGTGCGTGTGTGTGTGTGTGTGTATGTATGCAGTGATTCAGCTGCAATACATTTTATTTCAGACAATTGTCCTGAATGACTAAAACTGAGTAAAAGAGTTTCAGAGTGAGTGAGTGAATTATTGTTTTACGTCACGGGCGGGAATATTTCACCCATAAGTGACGACTATAGTATTACTTAACATTAAGATT
>JAUTBV010107444.1:0-14799 GCA_032361325.1 Lepetodrilus fucensis
TAGGTTGTTTTGTGGTATTTGAATCACTGAATCAGTAGTTATGCATAAATACATTAACACTGTCGTCTATGGGATTTTAATTGGTGGTTTATAACCTATAAAGATGAGCTTGAACATGAAATCGTACTCAAAATCTTTTTGTTTCTGAGTCAGACCTACCTGTGCCGCAGTAACTTTTGTTGAAGCCAAACTTGCTGACATTGACAATGCTGTCGCTACTGGTAAATGGTCCATGCCAAAGTCGTTCAGTTTGTTCCGTTTTGCCAACTTCTTCCATCTTCAAAGAAAACTGCTTATCCAACTGATAATTTTTCATTTCTTCAATCTGAAAATAACGGAAATCTATTGTATGCATGCCCAATGGTGAGATCAACTAGCAATTTGTATCTACAATGTAGTCCTAAACAGTCATTAAAATTTATGATAATATGCCTTTAATACGATTGTCTTTGAAGATTGAGCATTCAAAATGATGTCACCAATCTGGAAACAATTAAAGATACCTTCAGCACAGAGGTTTCAGGGAGACCAGATGCCTTTGTGAAGATTTCTAGTATGGTCTTGAACTCTGGCGATGACTGTTGCAGCATGGCCATCTTTGCAGAATGATCTCCTTGACTGACTTCTGAAAAATAGTTGATGACATCAATAACTGAAACCATGTCATCTTCATCAGTTAATTTCAGTTTAAAATTGACTCGAAGAAAATGAGAATTGCCAAATTAGTTATACTGAACATTGAAGTCCAGTCAGACCCCACTATACCGGACACTTCCGTTTCTGTTAAAGTCTGACTGGTAAGCGAAACAACCGGATCATCGGAACAATCATCCATCGATATAAAGTATATAGCAGGAAATTTGTATTTCACTGTTTCTTTCAACTTTTAACCAATACGGAAGTGCCCTGTATAACAAGGTCTGACTGTAGATATATTTCCCAATGTAAAATTACATATTAATATTGACCATATAGTTGTTGTCATACAGAACCTTTCTGCTTTTCTCTTCTGATGACGAGGACCTTGTCATCTTCATTTTCTTTTGCATACTCCACCATGTTGGTAAAGTCAATGTAGAACTTCTCTCCATCTATAGGAAATTCAAACCCCGGTTCTCCATTGAGATAAGCAATTTCTATAATCTTGCTCTGGCTTTCGTATGACATCAGTGTAATGTCTTCACCAATGTCCAGAAAGAACCATTCTACATGATCTTCTTCAGTGTCTTTGTCTAGCTCCTGATTGTTCTCTTCTGAGACAAACCCTGATGCAGAATCTGGTTTTGCAGACAATTCTCCTGAGGGCCTCTTACCGCTACCTTCCAAGCTTAAAGAACTGGTGTCAGTGTTAACATTGTAAGAGCCACTCCCATAAGGATTTCCTTCAAAAGAATGACCTGAGTGCCTGTTACTGCTCTCTCCTGTGTTGTACATGTTGTGATGGGCCATACAGGCCTCAGTCTGTTCAACATCTCTTGGTAGGTCTGATAACATTGCAAGGATTTTCTTCAAGGCTTGACATACTCCAAAAGATTTTCCTGTTACTTTCACACAACCATTCAATTGCATACACCCGACATTCACTTCAAATGTATGGCTAAGGTCTTCAATTTGTTTTACCTGAAACAAAGTTTATTTATAATGAAATTAAGCATGCAAAACCTTCCTATCGAAAAAAATAAGATAATCAAATCAGGGTATCCTTTCACAAAGCTCTCTTATCTGCGAAGAGTCCATAGCGCTCTCATTGCAATGTTAGCTATTGGCAAAGAAAGCGTTATGTTCTAATAGTGGATAAGAGAGCTTCGCAAAAGGATATCATTATCAGTAATATGGCGGTCATAGTTAATGATGAAACTTTAGGCAACCTAAATAGTCATCGACAGATAACAAGAAATGTGTTATTCCACAGCTAAAATGAGGTAAATATTGCCAGATGTGGCCCTTTTGCTCAGGCAGTAAAACATTGGACTCACAATCCAGCAACTTGGGTTTCAATACCAGGATCAGCCTGTGATTGTGAGTCCAACGCTCTACCGACTGAGCAAAGGGGTAACCCCATTGGCAGAGACCAGTAGGAGCATCTTATATCACACCCAACTACATTTATTATATTCAATTTCTGCACATCATCAACTCAATACGAGTAATTGTTACAAATACAATGTGGTATATATATCTATATATATATCTATCTACCATTTTAGTTTCAATTTTCCTCAGCCTGTCATCTTTGATGACCTCATCAGCATTGGCACAGTCTTTGCTCAGTCTCTGTAAGATGTCCACTGCGTGGCTGGAGCAGCTTTCACTCGCTGCCGCCACGGTGTACCTCACACGTGTGGAGTCCTCGCTTGTCTGGACTTTGTCTGAAGAGCGGCCTGAATGCTGGCGAGGCAGAGGATGTGGATGGCTGTATCTGGCAGAACCTTCTTTGTTGGGAAAAACAAACAAAACAAAAAGTCAAACAAGATTTCTTAGAAGAAATGGAGAAGATGATGGTTGAGTTGTGAAGATGTTAAACTGGAATGAGATCAACTGGTAGTGGTGGTCAAGGAATTTGGAGGTGGCCACACAGAATGATTTGCATTCGAGGATGTTTTGCACACTCAGAACCATGGCCCAGAGATTACGAAACCTTTCTGAGTACGATTTCATGCTCAACTCAACTCAAAGGATTGTTCATAAAACGTCATATAGATTTTGAGCTTGAACATGAAATCGTACTCGGGGCCAGGTCTGGACATTCTAATGAAACAATGTACATGAACTTTGGTATATCATGTCGGTTCCTTGTCTATGTTGCGTTAACGCACGCTTATTGCTTCACAGGCATGTGATAGGGCACCAGACAATAATGAGCATGCACCTACATGGACTGCACAGACGACCGTTCAGAGAGAAGATTTTCACAGTTACTGTAGATTCGTCCAGTGTTTCAAACTGCTGAAAGTCGATACTATGGTTTTCTAGAGTTATATGATAAATAGAATCTAACATTCATGTTCATTTAATACTGAATTTATTAATCTCGTCGGTAAAACTGACATGGCGCTCGGCAAGGCCTCGCGCAATATCAGTTTTACTGAATCGTTTAATAAATTTGGTATTGAATGACCACTCATGTTAGATCCTCTATTTACATTTGTAGATTCAGGACAAGACCCCATTTAAAAAAATTGATTTCATGTTCAACTATGTTGTGTGCTCAATTAGACTAGGACAGTTATAAGTACAAGTACAATTTTAATTTGTACATGAAAATAAAAGTATTGTAACCTCAACACGCTCTAGACCAGACATACACTAATGATAATTAATTGATTTGTTGAGATGACAGTCACTTTATAACTTGATAGCTACAGCAGACTGGGGAGCAGAATAAAGATAGATATTTCTGCACAAAATGGCTGACTATTTACCATCATGGCTTCCTGTCAAGTCTTCCTCTTTCAGTGTCCTCAGGAAGTCAGGCAACAACATGGAATCGTACACTACCACTGTAACGAATTGGAGACATCCTTTCTCCTCTCGTGTAAGACTTCTCAGAACCTGATGCAGGTCACGTGCCATGGTCTTCGCATTGTCACTCTTTGCAGCTATGCATACATATGAACAAAAAGAGACCATATATATTGCTCATAAAAATATTACTCTTGGAAAATTTAAAAATAATAAATCTAGGGCTGAAATACTTTCTGGGAGAACTTTACTAAATGGCATGTAAACTCATCAAAATAAATTATTTTATCTGTCAATGATAAACAATCAATTGTCTGTAAAAATGAAGCCTACTTCTTTCATTTGCATATTCATGAGCATTCACAGAGTTTGCCGATCATGACGATCATTACACTGAAACAGTGCATATCCAAGAGCTGTAATGTTGTGTTCTGGCTGCACCATGTAATAGCTATGAACAAAACATGTGCTCGCATACTCAAGGGAACATGTCGAAAGTACTCCACACACTGTTCTACAGTTCTAGCATTGAAAGTAGTTAGGTCATAGATTGGTGATGTCACAGATTCAAGTACAGGTTATAAACCACCATTAGAAATCCCATAGACGACAGTGTTAACGTATTTATGCATAACTACTGATTCAGTGATTCAAATACCACAAAACAACCTATACATTGCAAAGTTCAGTTCCCAACAATGTAGAAATCAAAGAAAAAAAAAACATGTCAAATTGCTTGTTTACGTTTCACAGGAATAGGCATGACGTCACCATATGTTCGGAATGAATACATTATGTAAACTTCAACTATCTTAAAGACCACGAAAAAAATTAACAAATAGGGTTCTCATGTAGTTCACATTTGATATTTTTAATCGGCTGTATTGTCAAATACAGTGGAAAATACCATTTACAACCACTCCAGGGCCAGAAATCCCATCTATGCCATACTGACTTATGTATGAAGCATCCGTCTGGCGGCAAATTAAAATAATTTAGTGGTTTATAACCTATACGGTAGGTATCGATTTCCCCTTAAAACTAATTAGACACACTATAGGGATCCTTCCCTAAGTCTAAGACAATGGGATTATTAGTTTTCCTCGCTAAGACTAATTAACATAAAGGACAGTTGACGAGTTATCTTCCTCCCTAAAACTAAGACATACTAGGGTCTCATAGTGGATATGAGAGCTTCGAGAATAATACCCTGTTGTCAAATGTATGTAACCAAATTATGCTTGGAAGTCCCATCAATTCTATAAGGTTTATAAATTTTAATGGTTGCCGTTTTATTTCTGGATCCCAGGTGTTGTAGACTTGCCGTCTGGTAAGAAACTGTACTTGTGTTTTCAAGGCAGATTTAAACATATATCAGTGTTTTGCTATGTTTAAATGCTTCACTTTGAAATATTGAAACTTCTTCCAGATTTGCAGCTAACTTGTTACAGGTTTTTTGGCGTTATAATATTGTATGACCATTTGCTTGATTTATTTAATATTGTATTCTGTCTGATGTGAAATATCAGATGTTTTAGTATGGATTGACAATGCTATGTGTTCAATGTCTTCCGTGAATGTTTGCTACAGATTATAATCTAAAGTGTATATTGTACCATGTTACTGTGTTTCAATGTATAAAGCTGTACTACTATGTTACAGTGTTACCGTTTTGTGCAATTCACATCTTTAGTACTATAGTGTGTATATATTATGATCTTCCGCTGATTATCTGTGATTATGGTCTTAATACATTAACCCTCAGAGTGCCACATTAATTTGACGTCATGACATCAGAGCCACTGTCAACTGCAGTCTATGTACTTAAAGTTGAATATCTAAATAACCATTAGGGGCGTTCTCATAAAATTGCACATGTGCATTGCTGATAACATTAATATTTTAAGCGATAATAGGTCCCCAACCAGTATAGCCTCTGTGAGCTTTGAGAACGCCACTTGTTAGACAAGGCAGTATACAAGGGGAGACATGATCAGATATGAAGTTATATCCCAGAGGAATTGCAAATATTTATTGGTTGAATAAATGAACACTACTTTTTATACATCAATTGTATTTATTCATTTGTAAATGTTTATTTTAATTATTTATTTATTTAAATTACTACTACTACTATTACTATTACTACTACCACTACTACTTAGGGCTCTGGACTAACATATGCCCGACGTACAGGGGCAAGTTAAATTGAACTGCGGGCAACCTACTTTTTAACATTTTGCACCTTTGATACTTGCCCTGAATGTTAGTCTAGAGCCCTGACTACTACTACTACTACTACTACTACTACTACTATTATTATTATTATTATTATTATTATTATTATTATTATTATTATTTTAGCATATAAGTGAGATATGATCAGTTGAGGAGTATAGATTCACATTATGTCAAACTATCCAACGCAAGTACATGTACTATGCTTTAACTCTCTCCCTTCTGGATTAGGCAAGTCACTGTTCGTTAAAGCATCTCCGGTTGCCTTTAGCATGAGGAGAGTGTAAATAGAAAGTGAAAGTAAAATAACATATTAAATGTTTTCCGTTCACAGCTATGAAGACCAGTATGACTGCCTCTAGTAAACGAGCTGACCATTTCACCATAGAAGACTACTTGTTCCGGGACAAGACATCAAGCAACATTAAAACCCAGGTCCCTAACCCCCACCCTCCCACCGACACCCTCGGGACCACGTTCAGCCTCAACCTGGAGTCCAGACTCGACATGTACAATGATCGACCCTCAACGGCCACGTCTACATCCAGTTATGGGTCACGTTCTTCTAAGATGCCCCTCCCCTCTGACTAAAATTCCGGACCCTCTGACCATCCGACTAAAATACCAAATGTCTACATACATGGCCATAATGGTTTTTTTAAATAACGATATTAAATCGAAATGAAAACTAAGTTTGTATTTATGATATCTATATTTTGTGGTCATTATTTTTTAATTTATTTTAAAAACAACAAAAAAGACATGTATTTTATTTGTGATATATTAAAGATATATACTTGTGGCCCTGGTAGGTTAAATGCCTTGTATATTTTCTTCAAACACTATTTTTTTTTTATAATATTTGGTGGAGTGAATTTCAATTTGAAAAATGACGAATTCAATTTTAAGTTATTGCCCATTTAGTTGCAGTTGTTGCCTACCAGTAACTCTAGACCTTAAACTAACCCGAGACAATCATGGTAAAATTTATTATTTAGCCTACGTCTTCCTTTTCGATACTGCTGCTAATGATTGTAATTCCTAACTGATCTTTAAATTGATATTCAGAAATGTTTATGAATATGAAGTACAGATTACGCTTTATTTATTACTTTGTATTTTTTGTACGTATTTTATCTTTCTATTGAAGTACACATTGATTAGATTACGAAGACACTCTAAGTGGACTGTAATTTTGCTATGCATCTTGTCATGTTGTCTATTAGTATTGATGTTATGCCAATTTGATTGTATTCGTACACTAATATTAGTATATCACAGCAAAAAACAGAAATGTTATTTGTCCTGGTTAGCTGTCCTGGTAGACCTGATAAGTGTATGAAACAGGACACCTTATAACATGAATACTCAAACATGAACCAGGACACCCTAGGTTTCTGTCAGGTCATGTTAAGATCCTAAATTAGGACACCCAACATGAATACTCAAACATGAACCAGGACACCCTAGGTTTCTGTCAGGTCATGTTAAGATCCTGAATTAGGACACCCAACATGAATACTCAAATATGAACCGGGACACCCTAGGTTCCTATCAGATCATGTTAAGATCCTGAAATAGGACACCCAACGATTTTTGCTGTATCAATGAAATAATGTTAACCACACAGGCTTGTGTTAGCCAATGTTACCCAATGTTACCCACATGTACCCCTTACCGTAGTGTCTATGCACTAAGCACACCTTACGTACATAGCATACATATTTATATAAGGTAGTTATGTTTTGATGTGCTGTTATATAACCCATGTGTTGATATTGTAATAATAACGCCTTGGATGCATTTTTACTAAAAGACGTTATTTTTGTATTTTCTGTTTTATAGATGTATTCATATATTATTCGACGACCCAACACGTGCGTGGCACAGTGATCGACTACCAAGAAAATGAACATACATACAACGTTTTGTTATTAATATTTCTGAAATGCGTCTTGTTTTGTCAGGTATATATATTTCTGAAATATGTATTCTTTTTTCACATATGTGTTATTAATCTGTGCTCAAAATATGCATATCATGCGCATTTTCTCCTTGGAATAATACAATAATTTCTGAATATTGTATATGCTAAATCATGATGGATCTTCATCTTGAAAGTTTTAACATTGTATGCAGTCTGACTTGTATACTGTCAGCCTAAATTAATTATAACTGTATGTTCATATTCTAATGTGACTTCGTACGGCGATGTGTGATAAATATTTTACCATTAATATGCTTCGTTACTGAAGAATATATTACATTCACAGAATACTTGTATTTGTTTGATAATGGACAATGTGTTTGCTATTGTAGAGGCCTACATATATAATATGGTTGATATTTGGGAACCTTTTCAGCAAATTATGTTTGTGTATGGCTTTGGTAAACTGAAGATATGGGTTAGGCTTCATTGAATTCTTCAATAACATGGTTATATTGGGCTGTCAATAGCTGCAGTTCTGTAGCTAGAAGATGCCTCGTTTACTATTTTGCTATCTATGAACGGGGCAGTTTCTAGCTACATAATTGCAGCTAGGTTATATTACTTGGAACAGCATACCACCCAACATTACCCAAGCCAGTATATAAGAGAAACAAAACTCAATGTCCCATTAACTACGCACCCTAGTCTCAGAACCACTCAACTATTAATCCTGATAGATTCCCGGTGTTTTGCATTAGCTTGAGAAGTGACACTCTACACACAATATACGCAGAACTGATATTTCAAGCAGGAAGGAGTAACATGATATCACAAATTGCAATTTCCTCTGATATTTGCTCTTTAAGGCATCCGTTTAATTTTTGGAGAGTTCCATTTATATATAAAAGTATAATGCACGTATATCGCCTTGAATAAATTAATTTCAAGAAACATTCCATGTAAAACGTTCCAATGTTTAAAGTAAATGCTGTGATATATATTACATTTATGTATTTGGGATATAATACATTGATTGCTTTATCAGAAAATTTGACTGATAGATTTCCGTCCATTTCTATACTTGCACTAAATTGTTACAATATGGCTTACTTCATTTGAACTTTATTAATAAATAATATATATTCTGACATGTTGTTTTCTTTTCGCTATTTTAAGTAAATGCATCTATCAGGTTGTGGAAAACTGCCAAATGAGCTAGAATAGCTAGAACGAGTTATTATAGCTAGAACGAGCTATTTATCTGCTTATGTATATAGCCATCCTCGAAAACACAAGCCATTATGACTTTTTGACGGAGGTTAGTAAGTGTAGTCATAATGGCTCATTAGTTAACTCATATATACTCGTCACCAGTGGAAATTTTAACTTTTAACTTTATATCTAATATAACATTGATTTGTAACACCAGATTATATGTTCATTATCTACATCAAATGGTACAATTAGTTGGCAAATTCATTAATAATAAGTGAGAATGATGTTACCAAGGGTGAAAACATCCTAAAAGTATTAGCTCGTAGCTATTATAGCTCGTTTGTGAGTTTCCCAACCTGTTTATTGTTGTATTCAGATTTGTGATAATAGTCCGGTCGCTTAAGCAAAAGTTCGTGCACTTTGTGATACAAGCATGAAATGTGGCATACCGTTAGGATACCCCATTATAAGATATTTCAAGACGGGACCCCAGCTGGATTTGATTGCTGGCGGCCATGGCGGCCATCTTAAAAAATGGCCGATATGCTAATATCGATGTCGTATATCTCGGTTACTAGTATATGGCCATCGGCCCCGTGTACATAGTGAAGCATAGGTTTTCAATAGTTTAGAACAATCAACCATATCATTCCTGTTTAATGGTTGTGGCTTTGATTCGCGATTGAACCTCTTCATAAGAATTGTTACAATTTACGTTAAAACTACTTTGCAATGTGTTAGATTATTCGTTGGAACATATGTTACGAAAAGTGCAATGCTTGGCTTTTATTAAATCTATGGTGAAGAAGTAAACACAAACGCATTGATAGAAGTGAACGAAAGCATTCAGAACATACTTTCATGACGTGATAACATCATTTAGCAGAAGACAAGATAAATGAATGGAAATATATGCCGTTTGATCTACATGCCCTTTTGGTATTTTAGTGAAAGTAATATTAAATAATTCCACTTTGGGTATTCAATTACATATTCAACATTGAATGACATTTTATTTTTTTTCTTCTGAATGGATTTCGATCAATTCCCAGATAACACAATCAAATGCAAGTAGTTGTACGTGTATTATTAAACTATTAAGTGTTATCGTTATAACTGTATGCACTTTATTCTTCTATGCCGAATATGTGTCTGAATATATAATGTGTCCATCACAATCCATACACATTCTAAAAAAATAACATTTATCTAGAATGTCAATACACCCGCAACCCGTCCCTATATCAGAGAACTTCGTAACTTGGATGCTACTTCACGGTTATTGTATGAATGCGATCACTACGTCAGGTTTATACTGTGCCTCACTCCACAGTTTCGTCTATGTGACAGTCTGGGTTAAATAACGACACAAAAACAATTGTCCGTACAACTACCAAAGAATTGAAAGAGGAAATAACGGTTGACTTATCTGTATTGACAGCTACTTATTACACTACGTTATTACTATTTGGGGTTAAATTTGGAATGCTATTGTAATAGTCCTGAAGCAATCAGAACAGTAATTCAACCGATCAAAATCCGACAGATTACGATAGCCTCCGTCAAGCCTCGTCGTAGATGGTAAGCGTTCAACTGTGGTCATAAAGGAGTTTTAAGAGCTGCTAAGAACACTTGTTGAAATTGGATTTCCATACAGGAAAATGAAAGTATTAACTGGGAGATGAAAATCAATTACTATTCCCCTTCATACAATGAAGTACCAAAGCAGTTTGCTTTCAATGATATTCAAGACATTTCTGATCATCTACACCGCTTAAATAATCGGATTATCGAATGTAGTTAAAATGCATGATGAGAGATTTGCCCAAAACATTTTTTGGACGAAATATATTAATTAGATAAAGACATGCATGTATACGCGCCGAGTATTCCTTGAAGTGTCCTTCATATACCGGGATATTACTCCTGAAACTTTGATGAGAGTCAAGATATTTTATTCTTTATTGAAATGGATCACGATTTTGAATTATCATCTCGTAGAAGTATTGTCAATGAACTGAAACATTAATGAAGAATGGGCGCAATACTGAGATTGTATGTCTTGTGAGGACGTGGCACGAGCGTGGGCATGCTAGTTGGGGCTCCTCCGCGATATGTGCATCTACTTGTAAGTCCCGGGGTGGTAGAATGGAATACCAATACTCTACTACAGGAAATCTTCCAGTTATATCTTCTCTGAACAATACTACCAATTTAAAACAATTGCAAGTAATTATCCATAAAGCACTGGAAAGAAGATTAATAATGTATCAATTAATTATATGTACATGTATATGGGCCAATTATGGCCGTGATACCAAATAAATGACTAAAGTCACTAATTCAAGATATAGGAAGAGAGAATTATCCTTATATCAAATTATCTCCCAGATTAAAAACTGGACATCTAATTCCTTGCCACAAAGAACTGAGATTGTTTATTTGTAAAAGATATCTTCCTAACTGTCTTTACTCTGTGAATAAATTCCCCTAGTGGGTAATATAGTTTTATCGTATCTACTTTGTCTTTAATAGCATCCATCTAAGAATCATTATATAGCTATAAATCACACACCCACAATGGCCGAAATCTTAGTGTAAAAGCATTACATTGAACGTTATTCCTACCACATATATGAAGACCATACCAAAGCATGTGCATATATTGTTAGAAGAATAATAGAAATACTAAGACTAAGTGTCTGGTATCGAGATTACGAAAGTATCACATAAATGTACTAGTTCATGCTCCTCAGAACTATTTTCATAAAACTTCATGTATATTTTAACGTGAAACGTATATAAATGCTAAAGTCAGGTGACAATTGATGAAGTAATCTATATTTTCAATGATGCTCTTGTAGTGACAGTATTGCTAGCATACCTTGTTTGATAAACAATCGCACTGCTACCATGAATGACACGAGTACAACACATGGAATAATCCGCTATCTGGTAGTTTGTATAAACGGAAACCAGTTGAAAATTTACCATTATGAGCATGGTGTAAGAGATGTGTTTTAACGATGAATTGTTCAAAGCAGTGCAAACTGTCAATGCTAACTACAAACCGATCAATACAACTAAATGGAAATGAGATGAAATACTTTAAGCATCATTAAGAAATATCTTGAGCTTTTTTGGTCGATATAAAGGTTAGTGTATTAGTTTGACGCCTCCAGTACACAGCGGACATACCCGTAACATTTAACAGTAGGTGTTTCAGACTAACCATAGCCTTCCCCCCCCCCCCCCCCCCCCCAAGTCCCCAGAACCCCCAACGTGAGTAGACATTTCAGTCAATCCCTGTCATGGTTGTCATTTCATTACGCACATCTTAAAACTATTGCCTGTAAAAAAAAATTATAGCGTGTACTTTGGCAATATTAACGTACCGACATGCACTTTTATCGACATAACACGTTGAGAAGCATTAAATTAATTGTATTAATACATCTTCTGAAAGAAAACAGTCTTGAAAGAATCAAACATCCGGACTATTTTCTGTCAGCGGAATGGTTGTCACTGTTCTAATTGATTCAATGCATGGTTTATTGCTTTAAATGAAGTTAATATTTACGAATACTTCCCGATATTATTCATATAAATTTGCAATGCTGAACTTTTATCCACTTTCTATCCACTTACAACTTACAAAGTGGGATTGGTAATTCTGTAAAACAGTATAAAGGTGTGTAACTACTAGCCACTATACAGACAGTTATATATAGACAATTGAATGCCGACATGCATCACGTCAGTCAATTCAAATACATTTATTCTCAAAAACCACCAAATGGTGGTACATAAGAAAAACATTCAATAATGTATAGTGTAAATACTAGTGGTCAACACGAGGGATGTGATAGAAGGACAGATGGCGAGTCAAATGTACAGGAGAATATACACCACAATAAGTCGATGTGATCTTGACCGCACAATCTGTTCAGCTGTTCCAAACTTCATTTAGTTTCAATTATATATTATATGGCATTCATCAGACACACTGATTCCAGTTAGTTGATTACATTGATTTTCTATATCTACTTCCCATAAACTATTGATGTTATCTTTATGGGACCGCAACTATTCCAATGATTGGTTCTAGATGTCCATATTGTAGTTTGAATGTTTCATTGCCACTTGCATTTACGGATCAGGGGCCCGTTGCTCAGAACAGTTGTAGCGCTACAATAGTTGTAACTGGGCTCCCGACACAATAAAAAGCGTTGACCTTACAATAATTGTAGCTACAATAGTTCTGAGCAACGGGACCCATACATGTACATGCCTGTGTTATACGATGCTACGTTTATGACTCAGATGAGTCCGCCTATATAATACAATATTGTGAAATAGAAAGCTGCGCTAATTTAAAAAAAATGTATATTCTAAAGTTGCGGTGTTCAATAGAGAACAATAATCAATTATTTACATTTGAGCACTCTGCTGAGCTAAGCACATACAGTAATATCATGGATTGTGTATTTTCTCAGATATCCTTCATCTTCTGCATCAGTGCATCTTCGTAATAATTGAACTATTCGTTGTGTCATTGATCCAGGCTGAGGGTTGATATATCTTTACGTTGTATAAGAAAAGGTATTTACTATTTTAGGAAGATTTTCTTTGAATATGAATATTGGCAATTACGTCTGACACACTCGTGGAGCTTCCTGCGATCTCTTTGATAGTAGGCACTTATCTCTTTGATAGTAGGCACTTATCTCTTTGATAGTAGGCACTTATCTCTTTGATAGTAGACACTTATCTCTTTGATAGTAGGCACTTATCGCTTTGATAGTAGGCACTTATCGCTTTGATAGTAGGCACTTATCTCTTTGATAGTAGGCACTTATCTCTGTCACCCAGATAGTATGTATGCTACATGTACATGTGACGATATTGCTGCTGGAGTGTTGTTATGACATAGATTAAACGGATATGAAACGATCGTACATATATAGTTCGTACTATTAGTATACATTTCAATAACCTGTTTCTATTTTCAAAAGACTGTAGGCTGGAGTAAGTCAATGTACATACGTGCACATAGTTCAATCTAATTATTACGATATAATATAAATAGGCCGCAATATGAACAGAAGTCGATATACTGAAAGACAAGTGGATATACTGAAAGAAATAGCCTCTATCAGCGAAATGGAGGACCAGTCGTGGTTAAAACTAGTCTGGTTACGGGAAATAATTTCGATAGCAAATTTGTGAAACAGTAATCTTCTGATTTAGTACTTGAAGTACTAGAACATACATGGATTTTTTGCCTGTACACCATGCTTCATAACCGCATGAAAGGGCAGCATTGATACGTCCCACTGATACTCTAAATCTGGAATTACCTCATTATCTAGTACATTGAAAAGCCCAAGTTATACTTCATTTCAATGTTGTCCTTGAACGCGATAGAACACGCCGAGAGAAAACACACCTGGATATGTCAACACGCTAAAGGTTTATTTTGAAAATAGGTCTTTTGCTAGATCGAATCCCCTAAAGTCTGGCCAATTTGAAAAAGAAATAGCCTCTATCGGCGAGATTGAGAAAGCTTTTTTTCTACATTCAGGCTAGCCATATCAATACGAAGAACATTGAAACGAATTGCATGGTTGGCTGTGGGCATAGATAGTCAGCGTTATATAAATACCATGACCAGAACCGTCTATATTTGTTTTCATTATGTTCTACTAATGACTGATTCTGGTAATAATATTATAACAATATGTGTACATTGTAATGAAAAGGACAGCTATTCAGAGTGGAAGCCATCCAGAATGTAGTCTGTAATGCGATATGTATTACGCGATACAATGGGTTTCTCTCTGGTATTACCTTGGGCATACCCATATCAAGAGTAGCTTATGGTCACCTGTGAATGCCAGGGGCCTGCTCCTTTCTAGCAGTAATGTCTATTCTTTCTGTCCGACGCATGCGCA
>JAUTBV010107455.1:0-14797 GCA_032361325.1 Lepetodrilus fucensis
TTATGGATTATGTTGATATTTACCTACTCGATCTGCATCCTAAAATTTGTTCTGTAGCAGACGGCTTTCAAAGTGATACCATTTGACGTAAAAATATCACAATCGATGTACGTGCAGTACATTCGCGAAATACTGCGTGCAAAGTTAGGTAACGATTATTAGAGACTAACGAATATAGGATGTCCGACCATATATTAATATTTATTATTTTAAGACATGTTGCCGTGCGACCAACATACTATGCAGTTAGCCAGGAAAGGAATGTGTTAAATACTACATTAGTATCCAATATGTAAAGGACCGCAATACATTGGGATGAAGTCCTGTCTCTTCATTTATAATTCCGAATACGTTTTTAAAAGATGAACGTTATCAATAACGAATATTTCCTTCATGTCATTCTATTTTTGCAACTGAATATCATCGACCAACCTTCTGTACCTCTGTAATATTTCAGGGCAACAAAAGTACAATAGACGAGATAGGAGCGTCCGCGATTTTAGCGCAGAGACTCGACGATATGGAATTAGGGGGAAGTGCAATACAGGTTAGATCATAGTTTGTGAAATAAATGTATTTAACTTCATTTGTAATAAACAAGAATAGTCCAGCCGCCATCATAGAATAGCATTGGTGCCAGAAAGACTTCAACGAAGAACGGATTTGACAATGCTATGTGATTACATTCTTACACCATAGCAAAATACATTACTTTACTCGTATATTACCACCATTGGAAGGTAAAAGTACTTCTTCATTGGTACAGTAATTAGGAGTGTTTCCAGATTTAAACAGAGACAAAGAGTTGTCAGTGATATACATTTACAGTATAAAACCTGTTCAAAGAAGTGTTTATATTTCAACGAACAGATACGAGTTGTCCAAAGCAAGGAACCCGACCACTTTTTGAGACTGTTCCAAGGAAAGATGATAATCTTCTTGGTGAGTTCCTTTTATCAAATAGTTAAGACATTTTTGTCTAAAGAAAAACGGATAAAAGAAGACGTATTGATTATATTGGTGGGACGAGAATGCCCATACATTTAATATTTGCGTCTCAGTTTGTTGGTTGATCGGATGGACATTAATAAATATGCCTTTGAATGCATCTTGTCTGTATTATCACATATAAAAGACGACAAGCAAACACCAACTATAATTATTCCTTCATAGAAACATGTATGAAGTCATTTGTTGATTTATCGATGTATTTTAGAAAATATAGGAATTATAATAACAGAAACGATATCCTGTTTAGGAAAGCCCTCAAATCAAACCCAGTAAATTCCATATCTTAGTCAGTAAATTATCGTTTACAGAGGCTGAAAAATAGAAATATATTGACCACTCTCTTGCCAGTTTGACTACATGTTTATTAAACAAGAAATCTGGTTCTTCTTTGCCGTACAATGTTTTGGCAATACTTGTGCTACATCTGTCTGTGCTGGATTGCAGGGGGGTGTAAACAATGAAGTGGAGGAATCCGTAGCTAAAGTCTATCACATTCGAGGAACAAATGAATTCAACACGAGAGCAATACAGGTTTGTGTGGACAGAAATACAGCAATCGTATACAAGAATAAAAATACATCATCATAATTTCTACGAATTCTTAACATTCAATACAGTCAGTGTTGTTAACGCCTTTCCATGTGACATACATATGATGTATTTACAATTACATAATGAATATACTGGCATATTCTTGTAGATATCTGCTGTTTCGCCCACAGGTTCAAGCCAGAGCATCTTCCTTGAACTCCAATGATGCCTTTGTAATAGAAACTGAGCTTAATGTATTTTTATGGATCGGAAGGGTACGTATAAACGATTAGCGTATGATCGCAGTATCAAACATTATGGATGGTATACTAGTTGTTTTATACAATGACATAGTCGACATCCCGTGTTGCTTAAACTTGATTGATCCGATTAAGACTAGAAGACACGAATATATGCAATGTAAAATTAATTTTATATATTCAATTACAAATCCAGGATAATAGGAACTAACAAGTAATTACTGGTTGTATATGGGTTTATAACAAAACGTATATTACGACCACGTTGTGTACAGGGTGCTAGCGAAGAGGAGACGTCGGTCGCAAGACACCTTCTGGACTTTCTATTCCCCAATAGGTATGTCGCACAACAATCTATTCCACAATAAGGATGTCGCACAATCATATATTCCCCAATTGGTATGTCGCACAACAATCTATTCCACAATAAAGATGTCGCCAAATAAATATATTCCACAAAAGGTATCTCACACAATCGTTCTATGCTAAACTAAACGGCTGCAACCGCAATCGTATTTTCTATAGCATTGGCAAGTGTATACAATTATTAACGAACTGCGTTGACGCTTTGCATATAATATTGAATTGCATATAGAATACACATACCAGGACTGTAAGCATAACCCATGTATGGTATGTTGCACAGAGCTGTGGAAGAAGTTACAGAAGGGGATGAACCTCTGGAGTTCTGGGACATACTTGGAGGGAAAGAGTCATACGCCACGGGCCGCAGGCTAGAGGTACATCAACTATATTTATATTCATGAAACTGAAGTTACCGGTTGTGAACATATACGTATTGTATTGACTTTAGTACATGGTATAATAATTGAGGTTGGGTGGTGATGTGATATCGTTAATGCGATTATGTGGAATAGTTCAGGGCACACACGCATTAGTTCCAGCTATTACTAGTTTTTAAAATTATAATGATATAATAGGAATTTGAGTCGTGACGTTGAATAAACCAAGACGTTGTATGGAGGTTTTATTTTATATGTGACGAGTAGACCAGACTTGATTATTCTGTCTGTCTCTGGACGCTGTGAATCATAATGTCTTCAGGCAATATGAATCAGCTAGGACATCTCGAAGGCTCTAGGACTAATTCACATAATGATTCCAACTAATATGACAATTGTGCTAATTACTCGCTTCATGAATGCACTTGAGTCATCACTTGAAGCTCACATTTATCCCTGAAGATTATAGTCCCATGTTTTTCTCACATACAATATCAATCCTATATTTGCGGTATACATGTACGTTGCTATAATTATAACTTGAAGAGAGCCACATTGTGGTTTATTTAGGATATTCACACATGTTTTGAATTACCATTTTCAGATTTCAAATAACGACATGCCACCCAGACTGTTCCAATGTTCTAACGCCTCGGGCCGCTTCCTAGTTGAGGAGATCGTGGATTTCAGCCAAGAAGCAAGTGATACCGTAGTCCATATAATTACTATCCAGGCCTGCGTTTCACGAAACGATCGTACTGTAATCATGGCCTAAGTCAGTCCGTGCGCCATGCTTTTACTATAGCAGGAAGTGACGTATTCCTTGATTTACACCCAGGGATAGTACGATCCTTTCGTGAAGCGCAGGCCAGGCGTCTATGTACAGCGGCACATGATGATCTGCGGTTTTAACCGTTTAGAGGCCTCCCCTGGTGGTGGCAAGCATAGTTGCCATAGCTTATGATTAATTGAGTAAGGATGTGGTTACAGAAGTAGGACAAGGTGTAAGTTGAGGAGACACGTATCCGTGTAGTTCCATATACAATATTAAAACAACGCCTGATCATGCTATAGGTATATTGGTAAAATATATGTAGCCTACTTGTATAGGTATACAGTCATAATAGATACATGTATACCATACATATGATATGGAGCAAGTTATTCGCTGTGGTCCGCGTAGAGATATATAGTATGAGTTAGTATCAGCGCTCAAGTACTCAAGGTTAAAAGCATTACTTAAACTCTTAGAGATAGATATATATTGAAGTGCTCTACAGATAAGTTAGTTTTCGTGTGCTGTAGAGAGACTTCGTAACGTATTCATTTAGCAGTATGTGTAGATGGTAGACTCTAAGATGTATTGCAATTCTATCACATACTCTAGATAGAGAAGTCATTGTGGAGAGCCAGCATTCTGGAATAACAGTCGTGAGAACACTATGTCCGTAGGGTATATAGTTTCAATCAACATGTGCTTATAATGCACTTTAGTAAACGATTGCTCATGTCTATGGTGGAAGCGATTGGATCACGGTCACCCAGATATCAACAACAGAGAGCTCGCACCTCTTGAGACATAACATAGATCAGTACCGTCCTAAAGAAGCACGAACACAGGTTAAGGTAGTGCTTCATAATACACGTGTCGGGCTAACATTAGATTGACCCTTCCTTATAGACATGCGATACGTCTACGGTGATAGCATGGGGATGCTGAACGTGATTCTAAATACGCGTATTACGTATGTCTATAACCAGCTGTCGCACCGAACGTATTTATGTGGTGATTCGTCCCAGAAACACTGAACTATCCAGTGTGATAAATGCTACACTTTCCATGCAAAACAAACAGGGAAGGTTTCCCATGAGGCAGTTATAATGGTTGAATGTTGTAATTTTTCCGTGATTTAACCTTTTCTGACGTCAGCTATGACATTTTATGTGATCCTTGACGATCATTAATCGTTTAATATTTCCTTACTGAATTAAGCATAGACCGTGTTTACTCTACATTAACATTAACATCCTTCGTGTTGGATTTTCATGTTTTGGGGATGGTGAAATGTATTGAACAAATCGCTCCAGCATTGCTTAAATGTGGGCACTTAAAGTGTCGTGCCCATTCCTTTTCAAGTCAGTTGTTATGTTGTTAATACATGCCCACACCCTGACAGGAAAACAAGGCTGTTTTACTACTGATTGCTTATAGTATGATGAGGCTAATCTGCTGCATATATCCCATATTCTCTATCGCGCGGTGATTAACACTACTGTTATTATTGGTACAGAATTCTAATACCTATTCGAATACTTATTTACTCTATAGTTTCACTATTTATAACAAGAAATGCTAAATTAACATATTTAAAAAAACAAAATGTTAGAAATTAAAAACAATTTAAAACATTTTCATTATTACAAAACAATTGATATATAAATGTATTTAAAAACAAAATGTTAAACATCAAAAACAATTCAAACCATGTCTACATCGATTGCCAATCTAAATGTATTACAATAACAGTTATTTTCGGAAGCATTATAACATGACCCTTTTTGCACTTGATTGACCATTCATGATTGACCCCCATTCTGCTTAATATTAGTAAATCGGCGTCAAAGTCCCCCATGGTAACCACCAACACTATACGACTTCTGTACGAGCAACTGATCAGTCATCAACCCTGTCAATGCTGTAGTCATCTTCGTTAAGCACAACACTAATAAGTCGCACGTACTAATTATCTCAACTCGTGAGGTCCTTGCCTGGGTCAGATATGATCATTATCAGATTCATCGTCTTCTCCAGACATCAACTGGCATTCTGGCACGCGCAAACACGATAGCCATGATTTGACGTTTTATTGCCATGAACGGTTCCAAGTAAAACAAGCGTAAAGACGATGTCTGCTAGATTGAGGTATACCGTCGCACGTGGCCATTATGCCAACACACATCAAGACAGACCAAGACTTTAAACGACTACTTCTTCAATCGTTATAATATACCTGCGGTTCCTATCAAAACAGTCTATATTGCCTAAATGTTTACCACTTCAACGTATTGCCTACGAATGGATTGGCATATGATTCTGTGATGTAGAACATTGACATGAAAGTCCATTACCTTCCCTCTTGCAGTGTTGGTGTTCACCGTTTGAACAGCTGGAATGCGGGCATCCACAGTAAACAGAAGTTACTGTGACACAGTATTTCTATAATATTCCCGTTCGTAGTAAACATAGGATTTATGATCAGGCGTGTCGCTCAGATATGGGTGAAGAGTCGTATTCATAATATTTGTGTTTGCGATTCTTTCCAATCGTGTCACGTAGGAGTGGTCAGTGAATGACGAGATTCGTCTTGCAGGTAGTGTGATTCCAGTAGCACTACTTTCATAATGTAAAGAAGTCTGTAGTTATACAACAGAGTTGCTGCTCCCTCTAATACAGTATGCAGTATGCTTTGACGTCTTGTGTATACAAGGATTGCATTAGGTGTTTATCAACTGGTAAATGACATGACTGCTTTTCTTTCTCTCCAGGATTTGATAGAAGACGATGTCATGCTGTTGGACACCTTTGAAGAGGTATAGATCTTGAGCTTGTCAATATAAGCTTAGATTTGGAGCTTGTCAATAGAGCTTAAACCTAAATGAAACAGTGTGTAGTTTATTGTCGATTTCGTGCTATCAGTTTTCTACGAAAGTCCTTCTCTCCTTGCGATTTATAATTTGAGTAAGCCTATTTCATTTAAATATCATGGGTATGCTATATCATGGTCTGTCCAACAACTAACTTTAATATGTTCTAAAACAACTCCATTAATGTTTTCTAAACCATTGTTTTATTTCTATTTTGCTTACAGATATATGTTTGGATTGGCAAAGGTGCAAACGATATAGAAAGGAAGGAAAGTCTTTCAACAGCAATGGTGAGCTAGCTTTGAGAATATGAATAGAGAACTGCTGAACTGCAATGGTGTCTTTTCTCACGTCATGACACTGTCTATGTTAATCATATATTAAACATAACAAGATTGGTTAAATGTGGTATATGTTTACATTATCTCAGAACAGCATATCGTAAATTACATACATTAAGTGTTCTTATGATTTACAACAATCTTATCCACAGGAGTACATACGCACGGACCCATCGGGAAGAACATCAGACAACACGTTAATTTTACAAATCAAACAAGGATTCGAACCTCCCAATTTCACTGGTCACTTCCACGCTTGGGTTCAAGACAAATGGAGTGTGAGCATTTGTTTTAGTTTCCTCCAACACCACATAGTAGGATATTTAATTTACGATATGCACCTGATGTCAGATGAATCGCATAAATGGTCATTTAGTGCCTGTGTTAACAAAGCTGTCCATTACTATGAGATTCAGTAAAGACCCAACACACCCTAGTTATGTAATGTGGATAGTGTTGTCTAAGTGCATGTATTGATTACTGGTTATGGTTTCAGAATTAATACCTGTGTGAACTAAGCGTGTCCATTACTATGAGTTTCTCGTCGCAAATGGGTGAAAGATTCCCGCAGCGACGTTAAACTCCATATTCACTAACTCACTATGAGTTTCAGTAAAGGCCCGACATACATGTGCATCATAGTTATGCATGCACTAAGTACTGGTATTGGTTTCAGAATGGGAAGTCCTATGAAGACCTAAAGAGGGAGCTTGGTCAGGAAAACGTCACTGCGACCAGAGTCCAGGAGGTGAGTTTGCTTCTACACCAATACCGTGACCATGTAGTGACCTCCTTCAGACACACACATCCACAGGATTGATCAACCCAGACACACTCGTGCTCCTACCATAGATGAACGTTTGAGGAGCGAATACCATGGCTATCAGTGACAAACATCCCAAGTGTCGGACGCATTAACATTAATAATTAGCCAAACCGTCTAATTGTTGCAGGCACCCTTTTTACAACCAGATTTAATTACAACCAAACATTCCTACTTTTCTGATTTTATACCAATCTGTTAGCTCGCTGGTCGTCTACTTATCGACTCGGGGCTAATTGCCATAGACCAAAACCACGCGAAACTCGGAGCGGATTCTCTCCAAGCTGCTACGATATAATTAACACAGAAGGGAAAGCACTTTGGCCTAATCTGATAGGGGAACTTCAAAGTGTAGTCAGGGTTCAATGACGACGACACCTCCTGTCTTTTGTTTGTTTCTTAATGTGTAATTAACCTTCCATCGAGGATATTGAGTGTGAATAGCCTCCTGATATCACGGGAAGGCTTGGCATGCAACTTGATGTTCCTTGCAGTGCCAGGAATCTAATCAATGAAGCTAGAGGAATTATGAAGTAAGTGAACGTTTTCGATATTGCAAAATTGGTTGCGAACTCCTCCATGACTTTAGACTGAGTTATTGAATATACGCATAATAGATTGTGGTGTTTTTTTTCAGGAGCTGGCATGCTATGACCAAACGTATCCCTACTCTGAACTCATCAGAAGTCTTCCTCCGAAAGGCGTAGATGTTACTAACAAAGAGGTGGGTAGATGTTACTAACAAGGAGGTGCCTATATGTTACTAACAAAGAGGTGGGTAGATGTTACTAACAAAGAGGTGGGTAGATGTTACGAACACAGAGGTGGAGTAAGGTCCTGGGTCGAATAGAAAACCGTTTGACCAAAGTTCAGGTACTTGGCTGATAACCGAGGACGTTACTCCAGGTAGCTGTTACCAACAAGGAGACAGTAGTGTGGGTAACATCTATCTATTTTGTTAGTAAGAACACAAGGAGATGCCAGTAACGTCTTATAATAATACAAGTAGATGGTACACACAAGGAGACGTGTTGCTATTGAACAGAAATGTGAGTATATGACATCTAAATGAGGTGGGTAGATGTTGGTCAAAGTCCATTAGTGTTATATTCTGCCTTTCAACGACTGGTATGTACGTTTTTCAAAAAGAAATGTCTCGTGACAGTCTTTCGCAGATGTCCAGTTTCGTGGTGAGGATACTGACATGGGCTTGCTTGACCGGCTCTTAATGAGTTTATCCCTCCATCGCCATAACGCCCCAATTCTCCCAGACGCTCTAATTCCATACCCAGACGTGTTCATTCTCCAACCACGACTTCCAACACGTTTTATGAAACTTTACCGTCATAAATTTTCTCGATTTCCGTTAGCCTCCCCGAAAGTAATTCAATGACATGTTCAGTAGTCAGCTTCGAGGTCGGACCTATTGTAAGTAGCCGCCAATCATCTATGATTAACATCCCAATCGCTCATCGTTAGCAGCATCGCTCTAAACCCTGTCAATATCAATCCATCTATATGACTTGTCATTTTACTGCTAACCACAAGGAAAGCAATCGGACAATTAGACATGAAAGTTTCCAATTATCCCTCATCCGCGGTCATTCTGTATCTCAGCCAAGATTTGATTAAAAGCCCCTTTATCATATCGTCTAACAACACATGGCCTAACTAAGAATAAATCGAAATATATCGATTCTTATCTGTGGCATTTCTGCAGACTTAATTAATACGAGTGTTGGTTGAGGGTCTTCAGAATTGATGCTTGCTTCCTTCTCGATGTGCTTAGTGATGTACCGCTGTTGACTTGCCGTGAAGGTACCGCCAGCCTCTCAGAGTTGTAACTCTACATGATATATGAGAACTACGTGCAAATGGAAAGAACGTGCATAAGATGATTTTGTAACATACTCTGTAAAAGACGAATACAGATAGTTCCGCTTAGCCGAGGCCTCTGCTGTACGAAACAACGTAACTCTATGGTAACGTAGATTTCAACCTTAGCCATAGACTAAACCATTGCTAAGGTTGGAGTTAAGGGTCACTTAGAGTATCGCCGCTTCGTGCAGGAGAGCCCCATGAAGTTCTATGCATTAGTATATTTGTACATGCGCACCTACAAACGTTTGTGTAAATCATATCGACGTAACCTCACTAAGCAGATGAAAGTACATAAGATAAACAGTTTGTTTGTACTGACTTTAAGTGCATGTGCACGTATACATAGTTTGTTTAACCATCATGTCAGCAAATACACATAACGTCTATGTTGGAGTATATCCACTATTAATGTTTCCTATTAGGTAATAAAATTGCAGACACACATACGCCATTGACATGCCAATGCTTACAAAAAAACGATACAGCAAAGTAGACAGACGAATGTAACACATCTATATAAATCCATCTACATGTGGGTATTCTAGCAACTGCCTATTATAACCCAGTTCACCGTTTCCCATAATGTGCTATGTTGATAATACGCTGTCTTTGGAATCTTTTGCTTAACGAATTGAAACACAGAAAAACTCTAAAAACATACCACTAAAGTCAAAGATCGACGTGTTTGCCTCTAACTCCTGGTGTTGTACATTGAAAAGCTTTCTAAAAACGTCAGTATTACTTACTGATAAGTAAATAGTTTACATTCTGTGTTTACATCCTTCATAAAGACTTGAACTATATATGTCAAGACCTATTTTAAAGAATGGTGTATTTTGTTATGCATGTTTGTCTAACACTATGTCAAAATAGAGAACTCACTTATAGGTTACAATAGTTTACTGTGTGTATGTGTTATATGAAGACGGTGTCAGAAGACAATCTCGGGTATTTATATACATACGGGACTGTTTAGGTAGTATGTAAGGTAGTGTGGACGGAAGGGGTGTATTTGAATGTGCTGTGTGTGTGTGTGTGTGTGTGTGTGTGTGTGTGGTGTATGTGTGTATGTGTGTGCGTCTGAGAGAGAGAGAGTGGGGGAGAGGGATGGAGAGAGAGAAGAGAGAGATGAGGACAGGGAAAGTATATAATAGAGATAATAGTTTTATCTGCCATTTGGCTTGATGGTTTCTATAAAAATTATATATTTGCAGAAATACCTATCTGATGAAGAATTCAAGAAGATATTCAACATGACTATGAAAGAATACATGTCCAAACCAAAGTGGAAACAATTGGAATGTAAGAAGAAAGCTGGTCTGTTCTGATACAATGTATGTGGGTGTGTTCACATGTAAATACATGTACCCTGATATAGAAAGGAGCTGGATGTCAGAATTAGTGATGAAACGAGGACACATTTCTATGTAAGTCCGGATTGATTCCAAGCAGAACTCACGGAATTTGTGTGTATAGCAATCATGCTGTGGTGATGATCATACAAGCAGGTTATCAGCATCGTATACCCAGTTGTATATGCATTTTTTTAACGATTTATCTACAAGTACATATCCAAGTAAATAACTGGCAGTTGTGATATATAGTGGAAGCTTTAAGATTTCGGATTTAAATACATTTTCTTTTGGTTCCTACGTCTTGTACATCGGCGTGGAATTTTGAAGATGTGGATTTTCTTTAATGCCAACTATTTGTTCCAATGTGACCATTAATTGATTGGAAGAGAACCGCGTAAATACGAGTATCCCCCTTTGTTTCTCCTATTTATACATAAATGTTGAATCCACTCATGTGTATTACACATTCATTCATTTCAATCAAATTTCAACCTCTTCGAATTCTTGCTCAAAGAAAACTGTATTCGTTATATGCTACAAAACATGGTCAGTACTGTATCGCCGAACCTGCGTTGAGTTGTTTTATAATGGACTGTCAACTTCCTCCGTTTTGCTGTTATGGATGGTCGAATCATCCTCGAAACACAGGCCATTATGACTACACCTAACCTCCATCAAATATTTTACTGAGATTTAGTTTAGTCATAATTGCCGGTGTTTCGAGGATAAACTGGCATTGGATGGCTTAGACTAGTGAATATGTTCATCCAAATGGACATTCCATTGGAAAGGAATCTTTGCATTTCCGACTACCATTCCATTTTCTGCGAACAAAGGTATTCGGTACTACTTTTGAATACAATACTTTTATCTTGTATAGTTGTATATAATATGTTCGCATACGGGGATGGTATCTTCATATTTTTATATCATACTATTTTAAACGAATAAAATATTCTTTAATGCATATGTGCTTTTGTATCATTACTATCATAACATATATATTTCATATTGACAGACACGTAAAGAAAGTGCATTACCATATATGCAATATGAGCGGACACCACTTGAAACGATTTCGTTAAGGATTTTATATATCGGGAGTTTTAGTGTTCTCACGTTAAACTTCAAACACAAAAGTCCTGCGTATTACGTCACATGCTTTTGTTGGTCATGTGATACTAGTTGACAGACTTGCCCACGTTGAAGAGTGAGAACGTGCAAGTGAATACTATCATGTGATCAACATTATAGTCTCTAATAGTGCCGCATTGGTACTTTATGCAACTCAGTGTCTTACACAAATCCAGTCACCAATAAGGAACGAAACCCATATGGATTGCATGCTAATATCCGTATGGGTGCTACAAATATTTAAATATCGCATGTAGCTCGCAATCAACCAACCGGACAACTACATGTATATTATAGTGTATAACTGCCGGGTTTAGGGTTGGCATCATCACATATCCTCTCTCATGTTGCACAACATTTGACATGTGTTTCCTTAATTCCTTGGAATCGTTTACCTTTGACAGAGTTACTTTGATCTATGAGATGATATACGTTAAAGATTGTTTAAATATGTAAGGTTAGACATTAGGCTTTACATACAAAAGTACACTGAGAAGTCAAGCGTGTGTGTACGATGGAGTATTTTAGAGTAAGCTTCGACACACTAATTCAGAGTCCAATTCCTTGTTGCTACCACGCATCACTAATCAACTTTCGGTACATCTATATAGTATTACAACACTACATGTCCATAGATGATCAGTCTAAGCCAACCTCGGGTATTTCCACGTATAGCCGTACTATTTCCTTTCTGAAAGCCATTCTCCATACGATATCATCTTCATAGCCACATACAGTGTATATCCTTTCAGCTATTAGTAGAGGTAAGTACAATTCCACATGATCAGGTTCTGTTGTGTATTGTTGTGTATTGATAACAAGGGAAGTAATTGTTTGTCCGGTCAGTGACAGAGAATGACACATTTACATACGAACACAGGGTATTATTGTCACGGCATTGTACAGTATAGTGAAGGAAGTAGTAGTAGTAGTAGTAGAAGAAGTAGTAGTAGTAGTAGTAGTAGTAGTAGTAGTAGAAAAAGAAGTAGTAGTAGTAGAAGTAGTAGTAGTAGTAGTAGAAGTAGTAGTAGTATTAGTCGTAGTAGTAGTAGTAGTAGTAGTAGTAGTAGTAGTAGTAAAAGTAGCAAAGGTTTACATTTCAAGACATGAGTGACAATTCAAACAGATTACGTATTCAGTCTTTCTCGGATTGTTCATATACTCTAAAAAATAACAGCTAGTATTGACAACTTTATCATTGACGTCAATATGTTCGGAACTGTACATTCTGTGATCGGATCACACACTGCGTATGTAGGTCTAAAGCACTAGAGTGTATTATGATCATATCTTGAGTGAAAAACAAAAAGCCAGCACCCCCTGGATTTGACACTAAGACGTTGACAGGAGAATAACAATGTTGTAATATCAACGTTAGTATACGTCAACGTCAGATTGTCATTAAAAAATCATAAAACAAAAGTGTGTGTCGTCATGACTGCAGTGGGTTTTTTTACAGTTCTATTATAACCGTCAATGGCAATGAGTAATAATATTTAGTTCGGAGGATTTTTTAAGAAGTGTGTTATCATGTATATAGATCCATATCAGCACACTATGAATATATATGTCTGAGTGTTCGTGTAGTCCTAGTACTTATCACGGCCTAACCCGCCATGATATTGTAAGCTACATGAAAGGGTCGATAATGATGTAGACTGATAATTTCACAGTATGTCATGTAGACTAAAGTTGTGATATGAATTGTAATGATATGAATGGCGTGTAAATAAATAATCTAGAATTTGTTATATTTCTATACCTAATGCAATGTAAATCAAAAGCGGTTTCTTATATGTGTATAAACATATAATACATGTTATTATAATTGTAACCTTTAACATTTGGGCATGTAATACATTCATTTATTTTCCTTTCTGAAAGTCATTATCCATACGATATCAATCTTCATAGCCACATATTACAATGCATATAATGTTAAGCTATTATAGCTAGTATACTTGGCATACAATGTGTAACACATTTCTAAATAACAAATTATAATAATTATCTACAATAATCGCATAATAGTTGATGAAACTACAACATGTATATATTAATTAACATTCAGCATTATGAAAATAATGTCAATGCATCTATAGTGTATGTTTAATGGTATATACAGCTTATGATGGTACCAGTGATTTTAAGACAGCAGGGAATCGTCGATAACACATCATTCATAGGTATCCACTTGATAATTATTATTGGTATTCTGCATATCAGATGGAAAACGATTCTAAACATTACAATAACTGTAACAGATTTCGTCCACGTGCCACGTTAAAGTACGTAATTGAGCGTAAGCCATTGGGCGGGATTGCAAATACATTATTGTACCATTTCGCTCAACCTACCTCGGCCTGAAGAAAAAGCAATGCTCCATTTAACTGCAATTAACGTTACCACATGACTTAATGTGACTGGTCGTGTCATTGCAGACCTTGTCACTCGGCAGACCTCGGAACTCGTCATTAGTGATGTCCCTTTGATCTCTTAATCCGAACATTAAGCCAGATAGTAGGATTATATTTACGAGGACGCCCGATTTGGAATTGTAGGAAAACCGGTGTAACTGACAAACTGTATATTGAGCCCGATCGTGAAGATGTCACCAGGTCAGATGTTCGCTACAATGAGATCTGATCCGGGGCGAGGTAAAACCGAGACGTAATCTTGGTTTAAACGACGAGCTGCTCCTAATGGTGTCGACGTGGAAGATCAGGGTGTGGGGAGACAGACATGGCGCTACCTCACGGACATCTACCAGGAGCTTGACACCGGTCTCAGACAGATATTGTTACAGTCGGACCACGTCTCGAGGAAACACTGAGAGATATTGTTACAGTCTCTCCGTGTCTTGACGATACATGCAAGTCACTCGTTTTTAGATCCCCGACAAGATAACGTTTAGCGTAATTGGGCATGACATTGTTTGAGTCAATGAACTTCTCTTGGACCTCGGTTTCTCCCTTATAAATACCCCAATGTATCTCTCTCTGTCTCTGTCTCTGTCTCTGTCTCTGTCTCTGTCTCTGTCTCTGTCTCTGTCTCTGTCTCTGTCTCTGTCTCT